>PVKV010031759.1:9917-20697 GCA_004027835.1 Alouatta palliata | reverse complement strand
TCCTGCCTCAGCCTCCTGAGTAGCTGGGACTACAGGCGTGCGCCACCACGCCCAGCTAATTTTTGTATTTTTAGTAGAGACGGGGTTTCACCACGTTGACCAGGATGGTCTCGATCTCTTGACCTCATGATCCACCCGCCTCGGCCTCCCAAAGTGCTGGGATTACAGGCGTGAGCCACCGCGCCCGGCCTAATTAAAGTAATTCTTGTGCTGTGGTTTCTTCTTCCCAAATCCTCAAAATGTTTCTTTTTATAACTTCATTCACAAACTCGTGACCCCATTGTGCTAGTAAAACACGATTTGGGGAACCTGGCTCCTATGTTCTCTCCCATTGTGGCAGCTAAATAATTGCTGAAATGCACATGAGACTAAAACTGTGTATGGTGTTAGATGTCTGTTTTCTACAATTAAGAAGAGAAGTTACTTAGTGGAGAACATGTGTTTTGCTCGTGATAGAATGACAGCATTGCTTGTTAAAAACTGTGAGCACTTTGAACTTAGATGACTGTTTGCAGATCAAATTTTGGATTTTCTATCCTCGTCTCCTAAACGAAGTACATGTACACACGTTATGGATTATATGTGGCATAATTATATCGATTATAGTTTCAAACATCTAGTTCCAAAATACAGCAAAAATCATTCTGTCCCTCACCCATTTCCTCCTTTTCCTATTTTTTTTTTTTTTTGAGACAGTTTCACACTGTCGCCCAGGCTGGAATGCAGTGACATGATCTCAGTTTACTGCCACCTCCGCCTCCCGGGCTCAAGTGATTCTCCCACCACAGCCTCCTGAGTAGCTGGGATTACAGACATGAGCCACCACACCTGGCTAATTTTTGTATTTTTAGTAGAGACAGGGTTTCCCAATGTTGGCCAGGCTGTACTTGAACTCCTGACCTCAAGTGATCCACCCGCCTTGGCTTCCCAAAGTGCTGGGATTTCAGGCAGGGGCCACCGCACCCGGCCCCATTTCCCTTTCCCTAAAGCTAACTACTTCCAACAGTTCTATTGTATTCTTTCAGAATTCACTTCCCTATCTATATGTAACCTTCTGGTCTTTCTCCCTATCTTCTTGGTATTATTACTTTAGCTTTAGAAATCATCTATTGACTTTCCACTAAAGATGAAGATTTGCCTCTCTTTACTATCCCCACCCCCAGTTATACACATGTCCTTATTTTCTGAAGATGGTTATGTTGTAATTTGTGTTAAATTGATACGCAGTGTGTATTATCACTAAGAAATCTTCCTGAGGGCTGTGCTAGGGAGTACAGTTCTTTATTTACTTATCTTGCTACATTTCAGTTTTGGTGTTAACAGTTGATTTGGTTTTAGTCCCTTCTTCCTACCTTTTACCAGTTTTCTAAGTAGTTACCACCAAGTCATCGTTACACTCTCGCCCATCTCTCAATCTCCTCTCAAGGTATTTTCATTCATATATACAAGATGAGATCATATATCATGAGATTATGTATGATGAGATTACATATGATTAGATTATGTATGATTAAATTCTGTGTTATGAGATTATATATGATTAGATTATACATGATATATATAGGAGATCATATATGAGGTGAGATTGTGTATATGATTAGATTATATATGTGATGATATTTTATGTATCAGGAGGTTACATGTGATCAGTTTACATATGATTAGATTATATATGATGAGATTATGTACGATGAGGCTATATAGATTATATATAGGATGAGATTTTATATATAATGAAATTATGATGAGATTATGTATGATGGGGTCATATATATGATGAGATTATGTATGATGAGATTATATATCATCAGATTATATGTGATGAGATCATATATGATTGGATTATAAATGATGAGATTGTATGTGATGAGATCACATATGATTAGATCATATGATCAGATTAGGTGTGATTAGATCATGTATAATGAGATTGTATGTGATTAGATTATATATATCTTCATGCATAAATCTTTGTGATTATTTCTCATTATTTCCATTGAAGCCCTAAATATGGAACTATAGGGTCAAAACACATAAACGTTTAAAGCTCTTTAAATATTTTACAAAATTGCTTTTCAGTATAGTTATATCAACCTATGTTCCCACTAATTGTATTTTAAATTGTCCATTGGCCAGGTACAGTGTCTCACACCTGCAATCCTAGCACTTAGGGTGGCCAAGACGGTGGGCCACTTGAGGTCAGGGGTTCAAGACCAGCCTGGCCAACACAGTGAAACCCTCGTCTCTACTAAAAATAGAAAAAATTAGCCGGGCATGATGGTGCACATCTGTAGTGTCAATTACTTGGGAGGCTGAGACAGGAGAATCACTTGAACCTGGGAGGTGGAGGTTGCAGTGAACTGAGATGGTGCTACTGCACTCCAGCCTGGGCAACACAGTGAGACTCCATTGCTAAATAAATAAATAAAATTGCTCATTTCTTTGCATTCCTGCCAGCATTAAATATTAGAATCTAAATCATATTTTCTAATTTTTAGGTGAAAATATTGTATATTATTTAACATTTTTATTTTTGAAATTACAAGGTAGACTAAACACTTTAAAATATAATGACACACACACAGATATACACATAGCTAATTACTAAGCACTTTAATTTTCTCTTTGAGGAAATTTTCCCACAGAATTATTAGGGTTTTCTTATCAATTTGTGTGTACTCCTAAAGATACAATTAACTCTTGGATTTGTTATGCAGAGGTTTGTAGCTTCCAATTTTTTTTTTTTTTTGTCTTTTAGGCTTCTGTTTGCAATATTTTTAGTTATCAGAATTTTTTAAATTTTATGCAATTTAGTCTAATGGTCATTTCCTTCTTGATCATTTCTTTTCTTTCCTCACCTTGAGATCACATAAATATTTACCTAAATTTTCCCTTAATTTCAAATTTTGTTTTTTGTTTTTTTGAGACAGGGTCTCTCTGCCACCAACCTGGAGAGCAGTGGCAAGATCACAGCTCACTGCAGCCTTGACCCCACTCCAGGCTCAGGTGATCCTCCCACCTCAGCCTTCTGAGCTGCTGGGACTACGCGTGTGCACTACCATACCTGATTAATTTTTGTATCTTTTTTTTGTAGAGACAGAGGGGTCTCACTATGTTGCTCAAGCTGGTCTCGAAATCCTGGGCTTAAGCAATCCTCCTGCCTCAGCCTCCCAAAGTGCTGGAATTACAGGAGTGAGACACCACACTCGACCCTAAAATTATTTAATGTAGCTGGAACATCTTTCGGCATATAATGACATGTAAGGGCTTAACTTGATTATCTTTTCAAATTACTATGTTTCTTACCTCTACTTACTGACATCCCATCTCTTTTTCACTTATTTTTGATGACCCTTTTATCACATATGAAAGTCTACACTACCTTTTCCTGGGTTATATTGCTCCATTCTGATACATTTCATCAGTATAGCCCTAGACTAGGTTTCAATAATAAATAGGTCAATTTCCCATATTTTTCTTTATTTTTCTAATTTTGTTAACTTTTCTCACTTATTATTTGTTCAGTTTGTTTAGATACACTTTAAAATACTTTTAGCCTCATAGGGTAGGTGTTAACAGTCTTATTATACAGATGAGGAACTGAGGCTCAAAAAAGATAAACCGCTTAAGGTAATAAATCACGTCTTTTACATCTCCCCTGTCAGATCCAAACTGCTGTCGTTTTTTGAGTAAAGAAAAGTTACGAAATTTTCTTTCTTTCTTTCTTTCTTTCTCCTTTCCTGTCTGCCTCCCTCTAGTGGTCATGACATATATTACAGTTTCTGAAGTCAATTTTATACAGTAATATACTTCCTTTATAACATAAAAATACATATTTTTAACTTACTTTAAAATTTTTAACTTATATAAAGTTCATTAATATTTCTTTAATATTTGGGGGTCATGTATTATCAGGATTTTCTTAGCAAAGACCAGCCTCAGAAAACATTTATGAAGAAGTCAAGTGACTTTACAGTGAAATTTTTTAAATTTCGTAGGTTTTAAAACTGTAACAATACAAAGACCCTCTAGATATTTCTTTGTTCATTTATTTTCCTCTGGATATTATCTAAGTACTTTCATAAATAACTATCTTTATTCAGTTTTTTTGAGACAGACCCTGTTACCCAGGCTAGAGTGCAGTGGCACAATCTCAACTCACTGCAACCTCCAGTTCCTGGGTTCAAGCAACTCTCCTAGCTCAGCCTCCCAAGTAGTTGAAATTACAGGCATGCGCCACCACATTCAGCTAATGTTTGCATTTTTAGTAAAGATGGGGTTTTGCCATGTTGGCCAGGCTGGTCTCGAACTCCTGATCTCAGGTGATCTGCTTGCCTTGGCCTCCCAAAGTGATGGGATTACAGGCGTGAGCCACGGCGCCCAGCCAAATAACAGTCTTTAAATTCCCCCTGTAACCGTTTCTTCTCCTCTGACCTGGCTTCAGTGTCCTTTCTCACTGTTTGGTCCCTTTGTGTGTTCGGTTGTCACAAAGGTGCCTAGGCCACAGGTGCATCGGGGCGGGAGCTTCAGGGCAGGAGGCCAGCCTGGGCTAGCTCCCCCGCCACGCCTGCACTAGCCCACAGGAGAGCCACCTGATGGTAATTCCCACAAAGACTTAGGAGATGCTAGCAGGGGCCAGCCTCCATCCCTAACTGCCTGTCGGTTGAAGCCTTCTCAGTCTCATTTTCTTCGTTATTTCCTGCTCCTATTTTTCTGCTTTTTCTTTTCCCCTTTCTCCTTTATAATCCCATCATTCTTCAATATCTTCCTTCTCGTTTCTTTTTCACCTGTAAGAAAAGCCGTAAAAGTTTAACCAAGCAAGAAGGATAATAATAAAAAGAAAAATAATTCTGGGAAGCATTTATCAAAATGTTTTTTTTTTCCCCCCTTGATCTGAATTCCTTTAAGGGCCGAGCGCAGTGGTTCATGCCTTTTAACCCCGCACTTTGGGCAGCCCAGATGAGAGGACTGCTTCAGCCTGGAGGTTTGAGATTACCATGAGAATGAGACCCTGTCTCTACAAAAACTAAAATAAAAAATTAGCCAGACATGGTGGTTCGTGTCTGTAGTCCCAGCTTGGGAGGCTGAGGCAGGAGAATCACTTGAGCCCAGGAGTTGGAGGCTGCAGTGAGCTACAGTCTCGCCGCTGCACTCTAGCCTGGGCAACAGAACAAGAACCTGTCTCAAAAAATAAAATAAAATAAATTCCTTAAAGACAGTGTCTGCTCTATTACCTCCCTCCTATAGATAGGTGTTTAATATTACCATTTATTCTGTCACTTCATGATACATGCTTTCATATTTAACACAACATGGACAAAAATGTAAGAAGGGGAAAAAAAAAAAGAACATAACCAGAAAGCTTAGGTTCATTATTCAGCGAGGATTAAGGGCTGTCAGAGTTGACTGTCTCCTGGATTTTGTTCAGGAGAGGATAATAATACTGACCCAATTAAGTAGCATGTTGGGTAGATTAAAGTGCTTTGTAAACGTTAATTAAAGATCCAGGGAGTTAGGTGAGGCCAATGTGTTATTAGAGGAAAAGTTTTCTTCCCTTTAATCAGGTATCTCTTTCTGGGGAGGGCAGAGAAATGACCTCAGGACGAAGGCACTGGGCTCAACCCTGAGTGCTGTGGGTGATTCATCCCGTGCAACCACTTTGGTCCTTAGTTTTCTGTAAAATGGGAATGAACACAAACATTCTGGGAATCTAGCTTGTTATAACGTTTGCCATTTGAGTATACAACAAATCCTACAATTAATACAACCCCACAACCCTTGCTTTCTCCCTGCCTACCGAGTTAAACATGGTACCATCAACTTCCACCAACTTACAAAAGCCTTCCACAACCAGCTATTAACTTTGAGAGATATTTCCATGCTGATAGCCTGAAGAAGAAAATGCAACGAGCTGTGGGGTCAAAAATGTTCCCATGACTTTCTTCAGCTGTCTGAACCTCAGCTTTCCTCCTCTGTAAAATGGGGTTAAGAAACCAGAAAACCATTTTAAGGATTAAATGAAATAATGTATGTGGTGTATGCACGTTAAATGCTGTGTCTGAGGGTACAGGTATGCAATAAATTGCATCAGTATTATTATTATTACGTATAAAATAGCCTCTCAAAGCTGATGATAATAAAAAAGAAAAAAGAAAAAATTAAAGGCCACGTGCAGTGGCTTAGGCTTGTAATCCTAGCACTCTGGGAGACTGAGGTGAGAGGTCACTTGACCCCAGGAGTTAGAGACCAGCCTGGGCAATATAACGAGACCTCCCCCCATCTCTACAAAAAATTTAAAAATTAGCTGTGTGTGGTGGCGTGCACCAGTGATACCAGCTACTCGGGAGACTGAGATGGGAGGATCACTTGAGCTTGGGAGGTGGAGGCTGCCGTGAGCCGAGATCACACCACGTGCACTCCAGCTTGGGCGACAGAGCAAGACCCTGTCTCAAGAAAAATTAAATTAAATTAATGTTCCATTTCTTGCAAGCTTCAGCCGCACATCCCTATTGCTTTTCTCCGTGTGGGTCGCTCGGGGATGAGGTTGGAGATTTTCACGCCGATATTCCCCAACTCGAACTTCACAGCTTGACCGAGGGCCCCTGGGAGGCGGCCGCAGGGACCCCCAGGGCGGCGGGGCCTGGCCCTTTAAGCGCCGCGAGCAGTGCGTGCCTGAGGAGCACGAGTCCCGGCGGCGGGCGCGCGCGGCGGGCGGTGGAGCGCGCACGGGGCGAGCGCGCGGCGGGACGGCTCGGCACGGTCTGCAGGGCGCGCCGGCAGAGTGGTGGCGGCGTGAGGGCTGCGGCTCGCGGGCGGCGTGGACACCCGAGTCCCCGGGCAGGGGGCTCCCGCGAGGTGAGTGCGGCCCTAGGACCCCGGCCAGGGCGGGAGCGACTGGAGGGCGTCCAGGCGGCGCTGGTGTCGCTGGAGTCTGGCGGGACGCGGGCGGGTCGGGCAGAGAGGGGCGCCGGACCCTGCCTTGCGCGCTCTCCGCTCCGACAGGGGGAGCCCGGCGCCGCAGCAGAGGCCGCCCGGTGCCCGGACCCCGACCTCGGGGCGTCGCTGCCTCCTCGGGGACCTCGGGGTCGGGGCGCGAAAGGGAACGCGCTGGGTTCCGAGTCTGGGGCTGTCCTGGGTGCGCAGGAGTGGAGGCGGGTTTCCCAGCCTTGGGCGCAGAGCGTCCCCGCGGTCCCCACCGCCCGTCTCCCAACCGGGGACCCCTGTCCCTTGCGCCGCGGGACCCCCATGCGGGCTCTGGGAGAGGGTGCGGGTCGGACGCGGCGGGCGGAGCCACCTGTTCCACCTGGGCCCCCACGTCCTGGAATCGCGCGGGGATGTGCAGGCTCTGCCCAGCTCAGCGCGGCGGAAGGGAATAAAATAGAGGAGAAAATGTGGCCCGTGATGAAATTGAACAAAAGACAATAAAATAAGGTCCAGTATTTCTCCAAGGCCTTGAAAGTTTCCCAGTATTGTTTTACGGAGTCTAAATTTAAGCATCTAGTTTGGTGTTTTGTTGTTGTTTTTTGGTTTTTGGTTTTTTTTTCCTTAACCGCAGGAACTAACCTCAGAAAACTTTTAACTCTTTACCAGAACCTAGTGGGTGCAGAGCAGAAAACTTAAAGTGAGTAAAGGAAAATGACTGTGTGTGACTTTTTCCACCCTAAACACAGTAAAACATTCAGATCTGTAGAGAGAAGTTTCTTTCTGGCTCCAGTTTTAATGGAGAACATTTTTTTTTTAATCTGTGTTTCTGAAAGGTAGCGAAAGGCCAAACCAGATACACGTGGAAACTTGAGGGAAATGCTCTTAGGAGAAAACGTCTTTAAAAATACTTTTCTACATTATTTAAAAAACAAACAAACAAAAAAAAACGCTACATAAAAGTGCCCCAGCATGCACTAAAAAGTTTGCCCTCCAAGTTCCGTGTCTGAATGTTACTGATTGTTTTTCTAGGTGGAGGAGGTATTTTCGTTCGTGGAGCCAATATGGAAAAGCAAACAAATGCCCTATTGACTTGGGATTGGGTGGGAAGGATGGAAGTTGTCTAAAATCTTTCTTGCCAAAGTTGACAGCGTATGTATGGAATCTTGTGTGTTTTCTTGTCCAGACTAGTAATAGCCATTTTAAAGCGACTGGGTTATATTCCTTGGTAACAGCACTTCCCGTGAGCTTTCCTTGAGAATTTTAGATGCTGATGATTTAAAAGTAACACATTTTCTCTGTTACTAGAAATCAGAAATCCAAAATTAGAGTGATAGTGGAGCAAAAAAAGCTGGAAAGAGGAGGGATGTTTTAGGAAAGTTTGAGCGTCTTTGCATCTGTGCTTGCTAGGGGTGGGGGATTTGCCTATGAATTCATTCAGGAATATTTGTAGACTGACCACGTTCAGTGCGCAGAGCAGTGACTGCAGTGTACAAGCATTTCTAGATAACAGCCATATGAAACTGATTAAAACCAGATTAAGCAAGCCTTCATCGGTAGCTGAAGACATACCTGGCCTTGGTTCCAAAGTTCTCAGACACCCAAGGTGCCCAGAGTTGGCACGGTGTGTTGATTCTGAAGATCATCTCAGATAACTACAGGAGTGGAGCCTTGACACCTGAAGTGGGAGAGAGGAAGGGCCCGGGTGGAGCAGAGCTGAGAACGGGAGCCTCTAGAACTAGAAGTTCAAGTGCATCTTATCTGCAGTGTTGTGGGACCGCTGCCAGTGGCACAGAGGCCATTGGGGAGCTGCCGGGGCAATCCTAGGAGCATCCGAGAACCTGAGCTGTTTGCTTTGCTGGTGAAGGGCAGCGTTGCATTTCACTTTCCTTTGCACTTGGTGGCTTCACAGCTGCCTGTGTGCTCTAAGAAGATGGCCTTGCAACTCTGCCCCGATAGACGGCAGCCATCCCCGCTCCATGCTGAGGGGTCTCCTGGCCACCGTTGGAAAGCCTCTGTTCACAGAGGCACTGCCCTCTACACGGGTTGTGTCCAGCCAGTGGCATCACGGCTAACAGTGTCTGTCTGTGGAACCCCAGTGAAGCTGCCCCTCTCCATAATTGTTTCCTTTCTAGACTGGCAGCATTCATCTAGAAACCTGAGAGTATTTTAAGAAAGTTTGTTCTGGAAGCTGGGCGCAGTGGCTCACACCTGTAATCCCAGCACTTTGGGAGGCCGAGGTGGGTGGATCACCTGAGGTCAAGAGTTCAAGACGAGCCTGACCAACATGGAGAAACCCTGTCTCTATTAAAAATTGAAAAATTGGCCGGATGTGGTGGTGTGCCTGTAATCCCAGCTACTTGGGAGGCTGAGGCAGGAGAATCGCTTGAACCCGGGAGGCGGGGGTTGCAGTGAGCCGAGATCCTGCCATTGCACTCCAGCCTGGCAACAAGAGTGAGACTCCATCTCAAAAAAAAAGAAAAAAAAAAGTTGGTGCTGGGTTTATAATCTGTGCATTCAGGATTGGCAGGGAAGGACTGCAGGGAAGAGCATTTGCCTTGTCCGACAGGGATGGGATAGCTCTTCATGAAGTATCTTCAGATGAGGTATTGCCAGAGACTCTACCACTGCGAAGACGTGATGCTGTTTATCTTTTTTATTACAGTCAAATACATAGAACATAAAATTTACCCCTTTAAAGTGCACAAGTCAGTGGCATGAAGTACATTCCATTCCCAAAGTTATGCAACCGTCACCACTGTCGAGTTCCAGAACTTTTTCATCTCTCCAAAAGGGAACCCATTAAGCAGACGGTTCCCATTCCCCTCTCCCAACCCCTGGCGACACTGGTCTCCTTCCATCTCTGTAAGCTTGCCCCTTCTGGATGTTTATACACATGGAATCTTAAAATCTGTGGCCTCTGTGTCTGGCTTCTTTGACTTAGCACAGTGTTTTCAGGGTCCATCCATGTTGCGGCGCTGTCAGTGCTTCACTCCTTGTAATGGCTGAATAATGTTCCGTGTGTGGACAGATCGCCTTCTGTTTACCTGTTCATCAGATGAATGACGTTGGGTTGTTTCCACTTTTGGCTATTGTGAAGAGTACTGCTGTGAACAGTTGTGTACAAGTTTTTGTTTGAACACCCGTTGTCAGTTCTTTTGGGTCTGTACCAGAAAGTAGAATTCCAGGTCATACGGTAATTCTGTGATTCACCTGTTGAGGAGCCGCCAGCTGTTTTATATAGCAGCCGCACCGTTTTGTGTTCCCACTAGCAGTGTCTGAGGGTTCAAGTTTCTCTACATCCTTGTCAACCGCTTGGTATTTTCCTTTTTTTTTTTTTTTTTTTTTTTTTGAGACAGGGTGTCACTCTGTCGCCCAGGCTGGAGTACAGTGGCACGATCTCAGCTCACTGCAGCCTTGACCTTCCAGGCTCAAGCAATCCTCCCACCTCAGCCTCCGGGGTAGCTAGGACCACAGGCGCACGCCACCACGTCCAGCTGTATTTTGGTGTTTTTTGTAGAGACTGGATTTTGCCATGTTACCCAGGCTGGTCTCAAACTCCTGGACTCAAGCCATCTGCCCACATCTGACTTCCAAAGTGCTGGGATTACAGGCGTGAGCCACTCAGCCTGACCTTCCTTTAAAAAAAAAAAAATTGTGGGCCGGGCGCGGTGGCTCACGCCTGTAATCCCAGCACTTTGGGAGGCCGAGGCGGGTGGATCACGAGGTCAAGAGATCGAGACCATCCTGGTCAACATGGTGAAACTCCGTCTCTACTAAAAATACAAAAATTAGCTGGGCATGGTGGCACGTGCCTGTAGTCCCAGCTGCTCGGGAGGCTGAGGCAGGAGAATTGCTT
>PVKV010031758.1:0-20630 GCA_004027835.1 Alouatta palliata | reverse complement strand
TTCTCTACTAAAAATACAAAAATTAGCTGGGCATGATGGTGCATGCCTGTAATCCCAGCTACTTGGGAGGCTAAGGCAGAAGAATTGCTTGAACTGGGACCCAGGAGGCTGAAGTTGCAGTTAGCCGAGATCGCGCCACTGCACTCCAGCCTGGGCTACAGAGCAAGACTCTCAAAAAAAAAAAAAAAAAAAAAAAAAAAACATTTCACTAGAGGGATTTAAAAGCAGATTTGGGGAGGCAGAAAAAAGAATCTGTGAACTTGAAAACAAGACAGTGGAAATTATCAACTCTGAGAAATAGAGAAAAATATTGAAGAAAAGCAAACAGAGCCTAAGGGACATGTGGGACGCCATTAAGTAGACCAATATATTCATTGTGGGAGTCCCAAAGGAAAAGACAAAGAGAAAGTTAAAGATGGAATATGTGAAGAAACAGTGTCTTGAAAACTTCGTCAATTTGATGAAATAAAACATCTAAAAATCAGAATAAACTCCAAGAAAGATGAACTGAAAAAGACACACATGGAGACACACTAAAATCAAACTGTTGGCACTTGACTTTCTTTCTTTAACCTTCATGTGCCCACTTGGGTCTCTTCCAGGTGCATTTTCTTTTTTTTCTGTCCCAAGGCCTTCTATTATTATTATTATTATTATTATTATTATTATTATTTTGAGATGGAGTCTCAGTCTGTTGCCCAGGCTGGAGTGCAGTGGTGCGATCTTGGCTCACTGCAACCTCCTCCTCTCAGGTTCAAGCAATTCTCCTGTCTCAGCTTCCCGAGTAGCTGGGACTACAGGCACATTCCACCATGTCTAGCTAATTTTTGTATTTTTTAATAGAGACATGGTTTCACCATATTGGCCATGCTAGTCTTGAACTCCTGACCTTGAGGTCTGCCTGCCTTGGCCTCCCAAAGTGCTGAGATTATAAACGTGAGCCACTGCACCTGGCATCTAAGGCCTTTTAAAGTAAACTTCTATTTCTGCTCTGAAAATAAATAAATAAATAAATAAAACAGTCAAAGCCAAAGGCAAATAGAAGATTCTATAAGCATCAAAAGACTGACTAGTCACATACAAGAGATCCTCAATAAGATCATCGCAAATTTCTAATCAGAAACTTTGGAGGCCAGAAAGCAATGGGATAATATATTAAGATGCTAAAAGAAAGAACTGTCAGCCAGGCATAGTGGCTCACTCCTGTAATCCCAGCACTTTGGGAGGCTGAGGTGAGCAGACTGCCTGAGCTCAGGAGTTTGAGACCATGCTGGCCAACATGGTATAAAACCCTGTCTCTACTAAAAATACAAAAATTAGCCAGGTGTGGTGGCAGACACCTGTAGTCCCAGCTACTTAGGAGGCCGAGGCAGGAGAATTGCTTGAACTCAGGAGGCAGAGGTTGCAGTGAGCTGAGATTGTGCCACTGCACTCCAGTCTGGGCAACAGAGTGAGACTCCATTAAAAAAAAAAAAAAAAAAAAAAAAAAACAAAGAACTGTCAACCAAGAATCCTATATCTGGCAAAACTGTCCTTCAAAAGTAAGGAATAGGCCAAGTGTGGTGGCTCACACCTGTAATCCCAGCACTTTGGGAGGCTGGGGCAGGCAGATTAGTTGAGGTCAGGAGTTCAAGACTAGACTAGCTAAAACATGGTGAAACCCCATTTCTACTAAAAATACAAAAATTAGCTGGGTGTGCTGGTGTATACCTGTAGTCCCAGCTACTCAGGAGGTTGAGGCAGGAGAATCACTTGAACCCAGGAGGTAGAACTTGCAGTGAGTGGAGATCATGCCACTGTACTCCATCTCCAAAAAAAAAAAAGAGTAAGGAAGAAATTAAGACATTCCCAGATAAACAAAAGCTACATTCCCAGATAGGCAAAAGCTAAGGGAGTTTGTAACAACTAGACCTGCCTTGCAAGAAATGTTCAAATAAGTCCTGCAAGGGGAAATGAAAAGATGCTAAATGTATAAGAAAGAAACAGCTCAATAAGGGCAAATACATGAGCAATTATGAAAGCTAGCATTAGTCTAACAATGGTTTGTAAATCCACTTTTTGTTCTCTACATAATTTAAGAAACTATACATTTAAAATAACATAATTATTAGTAATAGCTGAATGGCTAGTATTATTGTAATTTCAGTTTATAATTCCACATTTGTTTTGTACATAATTTAAGAGATTAATGCATTTAAAAGAATTATTAGTTTATGTTTTGGGGCACACAATGTGTAAAGATGTAATTTTGTGACATGAACAACTGAAAGGGATGGGGATGGAACTGTAATGGAGCAGAGTTTTTACATGTTATTGAAGCCAAACCTGTATAACTTCAAATTACAGTGATATAACTTTAGGATGTTAAATGTAAACCCCATGGTAACCACAAAGAAAATAGCTGTAGAATATACACAAAGGAAATGAGAAAGGAATTTAAACATTTCACTGTAAAAAATCAACTAAACACAAAAGACAGTAAAGCAGGAAATGAGGGATAAAAAAGCTATAATGCATACAGAAAACAAATAGTAAAATGACAGAAGTAATTACTTTAAATATAAATAGATTGAATATCCAATTAAAAGACAGTGATTTGCAGAATGGATAAAAAACATGTGAATCAAGTAATGCTGTCTACAGGAGACTCATTTTAGATCCAAAGACACAAATAAATTGAAAGGAAATGATAGAAAAAGATATTCCATTCAAATAGTAAGCAAAAGACAACAGGGTGACTATATTAACATTATATGAAATAATTTTAAATTTTAAAAGTGTACAAGAGACAAAGAAGGACATCATCTATTAGTAAAAGATTCAATACAGCAAGATTATAAGCAATTACAAACATTTTCACACCTAATTACAGACCATCAAAATATCTGAGGCAAAAACTGACAGAATTCTTGAATTAATTCCTTTAAAAAAAAAAAAAAAAGAACTGAACACAGAAAAAGAAAGTTATATAACAACGGTCTGAGACTTCAACATTCAGTCTCAATAATGGATAGAGCAATATAAGTTAGAAAATACAGGACTTAACAAAATAAACCAACTAGATCTAGTAGACATATAGAGAACTGAGACATATAGAGGCTGAGATCTCGCCACTGCACTCTAGCCTGGGTGATGGAGTGAGACTCTGTCTCTTAAAAAAAAAAAAAAAAAAAAAAAAAAAAAAGTTTTAATAGATTTTAAAAGATATCATAATATCATACAGAGTATCTTATTTAACCACAACAGGATGAAGTTAGAAATCATTAACAGAAACAAAACTGGTAAATTCACAAATTTGTGGAAATTAAAAATACATTTTTTTCTTTTTTGTGTGTAAGACAGAGTCTTGCAATGTTGCCCAAGGCTGTAATGCAGAGGTGCAATCTTGGCTAACCGCAACCTCTGCCTACCAGGTTTGATTTTTCCACCTTAGCCTCTCCAGTAGCTGGGATTACAGACATACACCACCATGCTTGGCTAATTTTTGTATTTTTAACAGAGGTGGGGTTTGCCATGCAGGCCAGGCTGGTCTCGAACTCCTGGCCTCATGTGATCTGCCTGCCTCAGCCTCCCAAAGTGCTGGGATTATAGGCATGAGCCACCACACTGGCCAAAAATACATTTTTATTTATTTTTATTGTATTTTTTTTTTTTTAGGAGTAGAAGTTTAACAGGCAAAAGAAACAAAGTGAAAGGAAAACAGCTCTCTCGCTAGTGAGAGAGAGGGGACTTTCGAGAGGAAAAAGATCCCCAAAATACATTTTTAAGTAACCAATAGATCAAAGAAGAGATCACAAAAGAAACTAGAAAATACTTACAGATAAATGAAAATAAAAATACACATATCAAAACTTATGGGACAGAGTGAAAACAGTGCTAAGAGAGAAATTTAAAGCTATCAACACATTACAAAACAAGAAAGATCTTCAATTATCAACCTAATGTTACAACTGAATGAGAAAGAAGGCTGGGAGTGGTGGCTCATACCCAGCACTTTGGGAGACTGAGGCGGGGGGATCACTCTAGGTCAGGAGTTTAAGACTAGCCTGGCCAATATGGTGAAACCCTGTCTCTACCAAAAAATCAAAAAGTTAGCCTGGCATGGTGGCACACACCTGTAGTCCCAGCTGCTCTGGAGGCTGAGGTGGGAGAATCGCCTGAACCTAGGCTGCGGAGGTTGCGATGAGCCAAGATTGCGCCACTGCACTCCAGCCTGGGTGACAGAGTGAGACCCTGTCTCATTAAAAAAAAAAAAAAAAGGCCAGGCATAGTGGCTCACTCCTGTAATTCCAGCACTTTGGGAGGCCCAGACAGGCAGATCACAAGATCAGGAGATTGAGACCATTCTGGCCAACAGATGAAACCCCATCTCTACTAAAAATACAAAAAATTAGCTGGGTGTGGTGGCACATGCCTGTAGTCCAAGCTACTTTGGAGGCTGAGGCAGAACTGTTTGAAACATGGGAGGCAGAGGTTCCAGTGAGCTGAGATTGTGCCATTGCACGGCAACCTGGGTGACAAGAGCAAGATGAAAGAAAGGAAAGAAAGGAAAAGAAAGAAAGAAAGGAGGAAGGAAGAGAGGGAGGGAAGGAAGGAAGAAGGAAAAAGAAAAATAGAGAAAAATCATTAAAACCAAAAGTTGGTTCTTTGAAAAGATCGACTAAATTGACAAACTTTTAGCTAGCTGGATTATGAAAAAAAAAAAGAATAAAATTACTAAACTCAGAAAAAAGTGGGGACATTACTACTGATACTACAGAAATAAAAAGAACTATAAGTGAACAGCATGAACAACTGCACACCAACATATTGGATAACCTAGATGAAATGGATAAATTCCTAGAAACACAACAATAATCAAGACTAAATCACAAAGAAATAGAAAAACTGAAAAGACCTGTAGCTAGTAAGGAGATTGAATGAGTCATCAAAAATCTTCCAACAATGGGTACAAAAAATAGTTAGAAGGAATGAATAATGCCTAGAATATGATAGCACAACAGGGTGACTATAGTCAGTAATAATTTAACTGCACATTTATAGGTAACTAAAAGAGTGTAACTGGATTTTTTGTAACACAAAGGATAAATGCTTGAGGATGGATACCCCATTCCCCATGATGTGATTCTTACACACTGCATCCTCGTATCAAAATATCTCATGTACCCCATACATATATACACCTTCTATGTACCCACAAAAGTTAAAAATTAAAATCATTTTAAAAATTGGTTTAACTTCAAAAAAAAATCTCCCAACAAAGAAAAGCGCTGGACCTGATCGCCTCACTGGTGAATTTCAACCAACACTTAAATAACAAATACCAAATCCTTCTCAAACTTTTCCAAAAAATTCAAGAGAAGGGTAAATTCCTATCTCATTCTCTGATACTGTTAGGGAATAGCATAAGGCTATTAGAAGGAAACATAAGGCAAACGTTTCACAACACTGGATTTAGCAATAATTTCTTGGATATGACACCAAAAGCACAGGCAACGAAAGAAAAAAATCAGACAAATTGGACTTCATGAGAGTTAAAAACTTGTGCATCACAAAGACACTGTCAACAGAGTAAAAAGGCAACACACAGAATGGGAGAAAATATTTACAAATCATCTATCTGATAAGGGATTAACATTGTGAATAAGCCAGGCATGGTGGCTGATGCCTGTAATCCCAGTACTTTGGGAGGCCAAGGTGGGAAGATCTCTTGAAGGGTTCCCAGACCAGACTGGACAATATAGGAAGCATCTCTACAAAAAAATTACCTAGGTGCAATGGCAGGTGCCTGTAGTCTCAGCTACTTGGGAGGCTGAGGAGGGAGGATCACTTGGGCCCAGGAGTTCAAGGCTGCAATGAGCTATGATGGCACACTCCAGCCTGGGCAACAGAGTGAGACCCTATCTCTAAGAAACAAAAAATCCAGAATATACAGAGAACTCCTAAAATCCAGCAACAAAAAACCAAATAACTCAATTCAAAAATGAGGTTAATATCCAAAATATATAAGGAACTCAACTCTATAGCAAGAAAATAGATAATCTGATTAAACAATGGGCTGAGAACCTAAAGAGACATTTATTAAAGACATACAAGACCGGGCACGGTGGCTCATGCCTGTAATCCCAGCACTTTGGGAGGCCAAGGCAGACAGATTATGAGGTCAGGAGTTCAAGACCATCCTGGCCAACATGGTGAAATCTGGTCTCTACTAAAAATACAAAAATCAGCTGGGCATGGTGGTACGTGCCTGTAGTCCTAACTACTCAGGAGGCTGAGGCAAAAGAACCACTTGAACCCGGGAGGCAGAGGTTGCAGTGATCCGAGATTGCGCCACTGTACTCCAGCCTGGGTGACAGAGTGAGACTCTGTCTCAAAAAAAAAAAAAAATACATATACACACACACACACACACACACACACACACACAAATGGCCAATGGGTATACGAAAAAATGTTCAACATCCCTAATCATTAAGGAAATGTACATTTAAAAATGAGCTATCACCTCACACCTGTTAGAATGGCTATTATCAAAACGACACAGGGTAATAAGTGGCGGTGAGGGTGTGAAGAAAAGGGATCTCTGGTACACTGTTGATGGGAATGTAAATTAGTATAGCCATTATAGAAAACAGTATGGAGGTTCCTCAAAAATTAAAAATAGAACTAGCATATAATCTAGCAATCCCACTAGTGTGTATATATCCAAGGGAAATAAAAATCAGTATATTAAAGAGATATCTGCATTTACATGGTCATTGCAGCATTAATTTCAATGACCAACATATGGAATCAACTCATGTGTCCATCAATGAATGACTGAAGAAAGAAAGAAAATGTGGTATATGCGTAATGGAATACTACTCAGCCTTAAAAAAGAAGGAAATCTTGTCATTTACGACAACATAGATGAGCCTGAAGGACATTATGTTAAGTGAAATAAGCCAGGCACAGAAAGACAAATACTACATGATCTCACTCATATGTGGAATCTTAAAAAGTTGAACTCATGGAAGCAGAAGAGTAAAATGGTGGTTATCAGGGATTGGGGAGGCATATAGATTGGAAAGATACTGGTCAAAGAATACAAAATTTCAGTTAGGGGGAATAAATTCAAGAAATCTTTGTATAATATCATGATTATAGTTAATGTATCTTACACTTGAAAATTGTTAAGAGGGTAGATGTTAAGTGTTCTCACCACAAAAAATAAGTATGTGAGGTAATGCATATGTTTATTAGTTTGATTTAGCCATTCCATGATGGATGTATATTTCAAAACATCATGTTGTATACCATAAATATAAACAATTTGTATTTGTGAATTTAAAAACTAATTTTAGAATCTCATATGTCTACTTGCATAAGAATGTTCAAAGAAATTTTTTTTAAAATGTTCATAGAAGCATTATTCATAATAGCAAAAAAGTGAAAACCTAAATGTCCATCAACCAATGAATAAACAAAACATGATGTAGCTATACAATGGAATACTATTCCACAATAAAAAGGAATGACATACTGATATATATACTACAACCTGGATGAACTTTAAAAACATTATGCTAAGTGAAACAAGCCAATGACAAGAATACCAGTAAAAGATTCCATTTACATGAAATGTTCATGACAGGAAAACATCTATAGAAACTGATTTGGTCTCAAATCAGTTGAGGCTGGGGATTTAGGGGAAACATGGAAAGTGGGTGCTAATCGGTTTGGCGTTTCTTTTAGGGGTGATAAAATTGTTTTAAAATTGACTGTGGTGCTGGTTGCACAAACTCTATAAATACATTAAAATACCACTGAAGTGTATGCTTTAAATGGGTGAATGGTATGGTATGTGAATTACATCTCAATAAACTTATTTTTAAAAAAGAATAAAGTTTTTCTACTATGGAATGATCACCAGCATATAATGTTAAGAAAAAAAATGCAAGGAGAAGAAGAGTGTGTTTAATATGTTCGTCTTTCCTTAAGAGTGAGATATGAGTATATAATGTCTATTATATTTCTAATGAAATAATGTGAAAATAAAAAAAATAATTACCTATGTGGAAAGGAAAGAATAGGGTGGAAGCACAGGGATAGACACTAGAATCTTCTTTGAATACATACCCCAAGAACAAAATGAACTAAAAATCAATTTTCTATAGTAATCATATTCTTTATGGTATCAGTAGTACTTTTATTGTGAGACTGTTCTGTTTAAAATGTGGATTAATATTATATAAGCGATGAATTATGTTGGTTCCACTGGACAAAAGCAAATGATGAATTAAATTATGTTGATGTTACTAAGAACCAAGATTTTCATTGTGGGAAAAGGAAAAACATGTGAGATTGATGAGGCTAAGTAAAATCAAGTAGTCCTGAATCTGAACTGGAAGGATGAGAATGCATTGATGGTGTACTTTATGAAAGAGAAAGACACAGAAATACCTCCTAGCTTGGTCCACTGAAAAGACTAAAAACAATGGCTCTTAAAAAACATAGCCGTGTGTGATGGGTCACGCCTGTAATCCCAGCACTTTGGGAGGCCAAGGCAGGTGGATCACTTGAGGTCAGGAGTTTGAGACCAGCCTGACCAACACGGTGAAACCCCATCTCTACTAAAAATGCAAAATTAGCTGGGCATGGTGGCACACACCTATAATCCACCTACTTGGGAGGGTGAGACAGGAGAATTGCTTGAACCTGGGAGGTGGAGGTTGCAGTAAGCCGAGATCACACCACTGCACTGCAGCCTGGGCAACAAGAACATAACTTTGTCTCAAAAAAAAAAAAAAAAAAAAAAAGAAAAGAAAAGAACAGAAAACAAAACAAAAAACCAATGAGAACTCCTAACACCCAGACTGGTTTTGATACAGAAGTGGGCCAGGGAAGTGCTGGGTAGAGGAGGGCATGGTCCCTGGTGAGGGCTCCACCCCTGGGTCTGTGCCCATGGACCTAGGTGAAGACAGGCACTCCTGCCTTTGTGCCCAAATGTTGCATTTCCCAAAACCACCCTGGCCTGCCATGCCCCATCTTGCGCCTGTAAAAACCCCCGAGACCCTAGCAGGCAGACACGCAAGTGGCTGGACATCAAGAGGAGCAGATCAGTGGAAGAAGACACAAGTGGCTCAACATCGACAGACATCGACAGGCACCGGCAGGCAATTGACCAACCTAGGCCATTGACTGGCAGAACAACGCAGAGTCTGGCTGGGGCAGTGGGAGAAGAGTCAGGGTAGTCGGAGAAGAGTCAGGGTAGTCTGAGAAGAGTTGGGCCACGCGGTGGCCTGACTCCAGGGGAAAACCATCTCCCTTCTGGCTCCCCCATCTGCTGAAAGCTACTTCCACTCAATAAAACCTTGCACTCATTCTCCCAGCCCACGTGTGATCTGATTCTTCAGTACACCAAGGCAAGAACCCCAGAATACAGAAAGCCCTCTGGCCCGATAAGTCAGGCATCTAATTGAGCTGACTAACATAAGTCGCCTACGGATGGCTAAACTAAAAGAGCACACTGTAACACATACCCACTGGGGTTTCAGCTGTAAACATTCACCCCTGGACACTGACGTGGGGACAGAGGCCCACAACCTGCCTGTCAGTATGCGCCCCTAGAGGTTTGAGCAGTGGGGCACTGAAGAAGGGAGCCACTCCCCCTGTTGAATGCCCTGCGATGCAGACAAGGGAACTTTTCCCGTTTCGGTTGCTAAATACCATTTCCCTTAAAACAAATCAGGTACATAGAAGAAAGTCTAATTCCAGGTCTAGAGTAGGAAATGTAAACGATGGATGTAAAATGGATTAAGAAATATCTTAAATAATCCAGAAAGCAAAGAAATTATCAAATACCACTAAAATCTGAAAAAAAAAACTCAAAAGTTAACTTGAAAAGCCTCCCATTAGCCAAAACTGGGACAATTTGAGCATCATTAGGAATAATGTTTTGAAACTTATGATAATATCTATGATTCATAAAGACATTAAATAAACAAAAACAACAACAACAACAAATAGCCCTAATTGATCACTTCAGTGTTGGAGGATGTAAATGAGTTAGAAGAAACAAATTCATTATAAAAACTGATAAATGATAAAAATCAAGAATGTAACTTGCCTATCCTATATGAACTACAGCTCAGGATAACCAAATAGTTGAGAGGTTTCTCTTTATAAAAGTAGTCCAGCTAATAAATGAAGGAATCAAAATGTGAACATTTTATAATTTGTAATAAAATTAATGGATAAGCAATGATAGTAAGTAGCTGCTAAAGTCACAATAAAAGACAACCAAGCATTATCACTTCCAAATAAAAGTAGGTAATATCACCTAGAAAGTTTTCTTGTAAGGAGCCTGAGGCAGGAGAATAGCTCGAACCCAGGAGGCAGAGGTTGCAGTGAGCCGAGATTGTGCCACTGCACTCCAGCACTCCAGCCTGGGCGACAGAGTGAGACTCCGTTTCAAAAACAAACAAACAAACAAAAAAAAAACAACAACAGGCAGGGCGGGGGTGGCTCACACCTGTAATCCCCAGCACTTTGGGAGGCTGCGGCAGGTGGATCACGAGGTCAAGAGATCGAGACCATCCTGGTCAACATGGTGAAACCCGTCTCTACTAAAAATACAAAAACTAGCTGGGCATGGTGGCACGTGCCTGTAGTCTCAGCTACTCGGGAGGCTGAGGCAGGAGAATTGCATGAACCCGGGACGCGGAGGTTACGGTGAGCCGAGATCGCGCCGAGATCGCGCCATTGCACTCCAGCCTGGTTAACAAAAGCGAAACTCCATCTCAAAAAAAAACAACAACAGTTTTCTTGCCAAAAATATATCAAACCAGAATCTGTTCAAACTTCTAGTTCTGATTTATAGGAAATACAGGAAACAAATGAACATGGTAAAACAACATCATCGGGTTGCAATCAGTGAAATACAAACTGTCCAGCTGGGCATGGTGGTGGGCGCCTATAATCCCAGCTACTCAGGAGGCGGCTGAGGCATGAGAATTGCTTGAACCCAGGAGGCAGAGGTTGCAGTGAGCCAAGATCGCACCGTTGCACCCCAGCCTGGACAACAAAGCAAAACTCTGTCTCAAAAAAAAAAAAAAAAAAAAAAAAAAAACTATGGGAAACATCATGGGAAAAACGAACCAGTTTTGTCAACACATACATTGTCAAAAAGCATTAAATAGATAAATGGGTGAGAAGAGAAAATATGGATTAAAAGAGACAAACTTTCTGGGACAGACAAGTGACAGCAAAAAAAAAAAAACAAAAAAAAACTTTTCAGCCAAATGCAATATATGAATCCTATATGGATCTTAACTGAAAAAAAGCAACTGAAAAAAAGAAAAAAGAGAGACAAGGAAATGTGATTGATTTCCTGGCTGACCGATTATTTTTTTATATTAAGGAATTATTAAAATTTTCAGATGTGGTATGTCGTGGTTAATTTTTAAAAAGCCTTTATCTTTTAGAGATATATTCTGAAACATTAACAGATGAAATATGATGAAGTCTAAGATATGCTTCAAAATAATACCGCTGGGGTTGGTAGTATAGAGGAAACAAGAATGGCCATGAACCCTGTAGCTCAGGGACACATGAGGGTTTACTGAACAATTTGCCTCTACCTTCATAATTGATTGAAAATTTCCATTATAAAGATTTTTTAAAAATTCTAATGTCCTTAAATAATGCTTTGTTATGTAGCTTAGTATTTTCTGAGGTTACAGAATGCTCTTCACACTAAAATCCTCCTGCCTGGGTTCTTTGTAGATAAGCCATGGCTTTCACTTGAATCTTTGATAGAAATATAAAACAAGATAAGCACTCTCAAAAAGTAAGTGACAATTTAGTTGTGGATAAAATAATAAATGCTTTAGCACTAAAATTTAGTTTATTCTACACTTGCAAACTAACTTTAGACCTGAAAAAGCATACTGTTATTAACTCATTAAAAATTATAAATATTGGCCAGGCACAGTGGCTCACACCTGTAATCCCAGCACTTTGGGAGGCCAAGGTGGGCAGATCACTTGAGGTCAGGAGTTTGAGACCAGCCTGGCCAAGATGGTGAAACCCCATCTCTACTAAAAATACAAAAATTAGCTGGGTGTGTTGGCAGGTGCCTGCAATCCCAGCTACTCGAGAGGCTGAGGCAAGGGAATTGCTTGAACCCGGGAGGCAGAGGTTGCAGTGAGCCAAGATTGCGTCACTGCACTCCAGCCTGGACAACAGGGTGAGACTCTGTCTCAAAAAAAAAAAAAAGCATAAATATTTTTATTTATACCACCTAAGGTAAGCTTTCATTTTAAAAATAAAATTCCACAGTCACAGATATAAACAGAAACAGCTCTATTACCACAGTTTGTACATGCTAAGGAAACTAAGTATTTTTAAGGGTATCAATTTCAAACTTGAATAAGCATCTTTTGTAGCCTTTCCACTAATTATTTGATATACTCTGGAGATTAGCAGTGACAGAATAACAATTATTCTCTACTTTCTTCTCACTTTAAGACTATAGATAACACAGCCAGTGGTTCACAAATATGCTTACATATCTAAATATCTGAGCCAAAACAATGTTCTTACCTGTTGCCTATACAGTGAGAGTTTGCCTTCAATGGGCTCATTTCTCATCACTTTCTTTTCAATCAACTGATTAACTTCTGTGTTTATTTCATTTATCTAAAACAGTATGAAAGCAAAAAAAAAAAAAAAAAAGTTAAAAGTCTCCCTATGAGTACACAAATGGCCAAACCAGGTTTGAATTTATAGATTTTTTTTCTTTTAAGAGACAAGGTCTCAGTCTACCACCCAGACTAGACTAATATTATTATTATTATTTATTTTATTTTTTTTTTTAGAGATGGGGTCTTGCTACATTGCCCACACTGGTTTTGAATTCCTGGACTCAAGTGATCCTCCCACACTGGCCTCCCAAAGTCCTGGGACTACAAACATGAGCCATGGCACCCAGCCTGAATTTACAGTTTTTTTTTTTTTTTTTCTAAGATGGAGTTTCACTCTTATTGCCCAGGGTGGAGTGCAATGGCTCCATCTCGGCTCACTGCAACCTCTGCCTCCCGGGTTTAAGTGATTCTCCTGCCTCAGCCTCCCGAGTAGCTGGGATTACACGCATGTGCCACCATGCCTGGCTAAGTATGTATTTTTAATAGAAACGGGGTTTCTCCATGTTGGTCAGGCTTGAACTCCTGACCTCAGGTGATCCACCAGCCTCGGCCTCCCAAAGTGCTGGGATTACAGGCATGAACCACTGTGCCCAGCCTTTGGTTCTTACATTAAGTCTCTGTAGAGAAAAACAGTTCCATTAACATTATGAGTAGCTTGTTATGATTACTTTTAGAAACAATTTGCATTTCATGATATATAGTTACACAATTTGCTTACTTACACAGATTTAATCATCCATGTCTAAATTATTCTAAAGCATTTTACATGAAATATTCATACATTATTACCCCAAAGATGCTTTCTAAAAATCTGAAGTTATCCCTTCACTTACGTTGTGACTTCAAGTCACTGCAAGTGATAAGGCAAATGTGAACAAACATGCACCAGGGATTTCTGACAAGGATTCATGAATCCAGCTGAGAGTTAAGAGGGATGACACCCTTCTTGTGTTAATGATCTATGATTCTTTAATAGCTATCATTTATCCTAATCATTAATCTAAATCTTTCCAAAACACAATAAAACTGAATAAATCCAACAGAAGCATATAGTTCCTCAACAAATCAAAACAAAAAACATGGTTTTCAGTGTACCATCCTTTTAAAGATTAGAGTTCTCTCTATCCCTAACTCTAATTCCGTGATATTAAATTTTAGCCGGGTACAGGCACAGTGGCTCATGCCTGTAGTCCTAGCACTTTGGGAGGCCAAGGTGGGCAGATCACCTGAGGTCAGGAGGTTAAGACCAGCCTGGCCAACATAGAGAAACCCTGTCCCTACTAAAAATACAAAAAATTAGCCAGGTGTGGTGGCATGTGCTTGCAGTCCTGGCTACTCTGGGAGTTGAGACAGGAGAATCACTTGAACCTAGGAGGTACAGATTGCAGTGAGTGGAGATCCCACCACTCCACTCCAGCCTGGGCAACAGATTTAGACTCTACCTCAAAAACAAAACAAATCAAAATAAAAAATTTTTAGCCAGATCTGACTTGGACATTTAATTTCTCTAACTAAATTAAAAGAACAAAACAGCCAGAATTATGTATTTAATTGTAGTGGTTATTAACCACATATTAAGCACACTAAAGAATTAGCAAGTCAAAACCTTTCAATTAGGCTGGGTGCAATGGCTCACACCTGTAATTCCCACACTTTGGGAGGCTGAGGCAGACAGAGGCAGGCGGATCTCCCGAGTCTGGGAGATCAAGACCACACTGGGCAACGTAGCCAGATCCTGTCTCTACAAAAAATACAAAAATTAGCCAGGCCTGGTGGCATGCACCTTGCAGTCCTAGCTACTTGGGAAGCTGTGGTGGGAGGATCACTTGAGCTTGGAAGATTGAGGCCGCAGTGAGCAGTGATCATGTCACTGCACTCCAGCCTAGGCGACACTGTGAGACTCTGTCTCAAAAAAAAAAAAAAAAAAAATTAGCTGGGCGTGGTGGTGCCCACCTGTAATCCCAGTTAGTTGGGAGGCCGAGGCAGAAGAATAGCTTGTACCCAGGAGGTGGAGGTTGCAGAGAGCTGAGATTGTGTCACTGCTCTCTAGCCTGGGCAACAGAGCAAGTTCTGTCTCAAAAAAAAAAGAAAAAATAAAAAAGGCACGGCACCTGGCCTAATGTTTTAATTCTAGGGAACAAAAATGGTATAATCAGGCCAGGCGCAGTGGCTCATGCCATAATCCCAGTAATTTGAGAGGCTGAGGCAGGCAGATCACCTGAGGTAAGGAGTTTGAGATTAGCCTGGCCAACATGGCAAAACCCCATCTCTACCAAAAATACAAAAATTAGCCAGGCATAGTGGCGCATGTCTGTAGTCCCAGCTACTTGGGAGGTTACTTGGGAGGCTGAGGGAGGAGAATGGCTTGAACCCTGGAGGCAGAGGTTGCAGGGAGCCAAGATCTCACCATTGCACTCCAGCCTAGGTGACAGAGCGAGACTCCATCTCAATAAACAAAACAAAACGAAACAAAAAAATCAGTTGGGCATGGTAGCTTGTGTCTGTAATCCCAGCTAGTTGGGAGGCTGAGGCAGGAGAATCACTTGAACCTGGGAGGTAGAGGCTGCAGTGAGCTAAGATCATGCCACTGCACTCTAGCCTGGGCAACAGAGCAAGTACTGTCACAAAAAAAAAAAAAAAAGATGGCCAGGTGTGGTGGCTCATGCCTGTAATCCCAGCACTTTGGGAGGCTGAGGTGGGAGGATCACGAGGTCAGGAGATTGAGACCATTTTGATTAACACAGTGAAACCTGTCTGTACTAAAAACACAAAAAATTAGCCAGGCATGCTGGTGGGTGCCTGTCCTAGCTACTTGGGAGGCTGAGGAAGGAGAACTGCTTGAACCTGGGAGGCAGAGGTTACAGTGAGTCGAGATTGCACCACTGAACTCCAGCCTGGGCAACCAAGCAAGACTCCATCTCAAAAAAAAAAAAAAAAAAAAAAAGGGATGATATGATACCAGCTTTCAATAAGCATTACAACATTTAGTAATTCCAAGGCAGGTATAAAAGGTTAACAAAAATATTAGCTTTAAATATAAAGTTCCTATAATATTATGCTTGGAAATAAAAATTAATGATATTTTTAAATTTTCCATCTAAATGTTTATATAATGAAGACATAAACCCACTGGTCAATTTATATTTATTATTTATATGTTTAAGTTACTTCATTTGCTAATCAATTGACTACGTTTTCATAACATCATGTGGATTAAGTAACAGCATAACATTCTGTAATTCTTCATAAAGAACAATATCTCGTAAGAGTTGTCAACTCTTTTAAAAAAAAAACCAACAAAACAAAAAACAATAAGAGTTGTCAACTCTTAGCACAGGTTAATTTAAAAGTTAATAGTGGGATGCTACAGAAAGCAGTTCACATAATTTTATAGGACTGGGGATCAGATAAAATTGATAGCTATAAAAAGATGATTCTCACTTACTTTAGATTCAAGTTCAAGAAGATCAGAATGGCCCATAGCTGGCTCAGAAACTACTTTTTGTAAAAAGTGTAATTCCATTTTCTTGTTTTCTATTTCTTTAGGAAATTTTTCAGTTACCATATATAAATTAAATTTTATCTCCTCCTCTAGCCTCTTCATTAAACCTTTAAAAATAAAATAAATAAATATTCAGCCCAAAAGAGTAGGTACAGTGATATTCTGTATAGTGTTTTAAATATAAGGCCTGGATAGGACATATCTGTTGAAAACAATCTGTATAATATCTAGCATAGTACAATAAAAGATTGACCACTGAAATATTTTATTGTTAATTAGAATGAAAATGAAGAAACACAATTTGCATGGAAGAATATCTAAATAATTACAGAAAAAGTATTAGTATGACCTTTTCAAATTTTAATTATTTTATATCCCACAATACACAAAAATAACATCTGCAGAGCCAGATATATTGTTGGGTCATATTTTACCTTCTAAGTATTTAAGAAACCCATGAGCCATGCCAGGCACAGTGGCTCACACCTGTAATCCCAGCACTTTAGGAGGCTGAGGTGGGTGGATCATGAGGTCAGGAGTTTGAGACCAGCCTGGCCAATATGGTGAAACCCAGTCTCTGCTAAAAATATAAAAAATTACCTGGGCTTGGTGGCATGGGCCTGTAGTCCCAGCTGCTCAGGAGGCCGAGGCAAGAGAATTGCTTGAACCTGGGAGGTGGAGGTTGCAGTGAGCTGAGATTGCACCACTGCACTCCAGCCTGGGCAACAGAGTAAGACTCCATCTCAAAAAAAAAAAGAGAGAAAAAGAAAAAGAAATCCCTGAACCAAATGACAACACAAATAAAATCTAACCCAGGTGCTCTTTTATACAAATGATCATGTATTTTTTTTTCTTTTGGAATACTTTTGATGCAGTATATGTGTGTGTGTAGCATATATATAGTGTATATATACACAATACTATATATACTATATATTGTATATATATACTGTATCTATAGTATTGTGTATATATAATACATACACAATATATATATAGTATACATATTGTATACATACACACACACTCTCTCTCTCTCTCTCTCTCTCTCTCTCTCTCTCTCTCTCTATATATATATATATATATATATTTTTTTTTTTTTTTTTTTTGAGACAGGGTCTTGCTGTGTTACCCAGGCTAGAGTGCAGTGGCACTATCTCAGCTCACTACAACCTAAACCTTCACAGCTCAAGTGATCCTCCCACTTTAGCCTCCTGAGCAGCTAGAAGTAGCTGGTACCATAAGTGTATGTCACCACACCTGGGTAATTTTTGTATGTTTTTTTGTAGAGACAAGGTTTTGCCATATTGCCCAGGCTGGTCTCTAACTCCTGGGCTTGAGCAATCACCTGCCTCAGCCTCTCAAAGTGCTGGGATTACAGGCGGTGAGCCACTGCACCAAGTGCAATTTACATTTCTATTATAACAGTTAATAAATGGTAATTCATTATCATTTGTCAGCTTCAAGCCAATGAAGACATTACTAAAAGTAACACAAGTTAAAATCTAAAAAAGAGAAACAGGTCAGGTGGATGGCTCACGTCTGTAATCCCAGCAGTTTGGGAGGCCGAGGTGGGTGGATCACCCAGGTCAAGAGCTTTCAAGCAGCCTGGGCAACATGGCGAAACCTCATCTCTACTAAAAACACAAAAATTAGCCAGGCATGGTGGCACATGCCTGTCGTCTCACCTACTTGGGAGGCTGAGGAACAAGAACTGCTTGAACCCAGGAGGTAGAGGATGCAGTGAACTGAGATCGCATCACTGCACTCCAGCCTGGGCAACAGAGGAAGACTGTCTCAAAAAAAGAAAAGAAAAAAGAAACGAAGTATCTATCTACACATAAATGTTTTAGGTTTTCCATGTTTTGGCATTTTTTATTTTATAAAGTATTATTAGTTTACAGCTAAGAAGCAATTTATATTAAGATTTTAGTTTATTTTTGCAGATGGACAACTATACACACAGATTTTCAGTGAATAATGGTTTTGTTATAAATTCCCAGCCTAGCGAGATTTACAAAATTTATTTCAGATCTTGCTATTTACACATTTACAAATTCTGACTTAATTTTTTTTTTTTTTTTTTGAGACAAAGTCTTGCTTTGTCACTCAGGCTGTAGTGTAGTGGTGCATTCTGGGTTCACTGCATCCTCTGCCTCCGGGGTTCAAGTGATTCTTCTGCCTCAGCCTCCTGAGTAGCTGGAATTAGTTGCACACTATCAGCCTGGCTAATTTTTTGTATTTTTAGTAGAGACAGGTTTCACCATGTTGTCCAGGCTGGTCTCAAACTCTTGACCTCAAGTGATCCACCTGCCTCGGCCTCCCAAAGTGCTGGGATTAAAAGTGTGAGCCACTGCATCCGGCCTGGCTTGAATTTTTAACACATGGAGTTTCGGGTTTAAGTAATCTATATACAAGATTGCATAATACATCTGGCCCAAAGCCTTAAAACTATTTTTAGTTCCATTGTGCTAACCATATATTAACATGTAAACTTTTATTAACTGCAAATTCTAAGTTTTCCATTAATTACTTCACTATTCCTTCTTTTTTTCAGGATTGGAGAAGGGAAGAGAAGAGAAAGTATTTAATAAATCACACTGTAATTAGTCATTCTTATGTGGTTTTCAATTAAATCTACATTCTGGCTTCTCTGGCTGTTAGATGACCAGCTTTTCCATCCTCAGGTTCTTAAACATATCTTATGTAACTGGAGATGCATGGAATCAAAGTCTAAAATGTTTTTAAACATTAAAAAAAATGTTTTTAAATATATATACTTTTTATTGCATTTTAGGTTTAGGGGTACATGTGAAGAACATGCAAGATTGTTACATAGGTACACACATGGCAGTGTGATTTGCTGCCTTCCTCCCTATCACCTATATCTGGTATTTCTCCCCATGCTATCCCTCCCCAACTCCGCACCCCGCGCTGTCCCTCCCCTTTTTCCCCCGACAGACCCCAGTGTGAGATGCTCCCCTCCCTGTGTCCATGTGTTTTCATTGTTCAACACCCGCCTATGAGTGAGAATATGTAATGTTTTCTCTATTTAAAAAAAAGTTTCTAGTTCTAGAAAATATAAACTGGTTTATAGTGACAGAAAGCAAATCCATGGGAGGGACAGAGAGGCAGAAGGGACAAGAGTGAGACATTAAAAAGAATCAACGAAAATGTTTAGGGGGTGACAGATAGGTCTGTGATCTTGATTAAAAGCTAATGGTTTCACCAGTGTATACATATGTCAAAATTAATCAAGAATATGCTTTGGTGTGGGGAGGGGGAAAGGGAAGGGAGAGCATTCAGACAAATACCTAATGCATGTGGAGCTTAAAACCTAGATGACAGGTTGATGGGTGCAGCAAACCACCATGGCACATGTATACCTATGTAACAAAGCTGCACATTCAGAACATGTAACCCAAAATTTAAAGTAAAACTTAAAAAGGTTTTTTTTAAAAAAAGAATACACTTAAAATATATACTATTTGTTTATTGAGACAAGGTCTTGCTCTGTCATCTAGGCTGGAGTGCAGTGGCACAATCATAGCTCACTTTAATCTTGAACTCTCGGGCTCAAGTGATTCTCCTGCCTCAGCCTCCTGGATAGCTAGGACTATAGGCATGCACCATCATGCCCAGCTAATTTTTTACTTTTTGTAGAGATGGGGTCTTGCTATGTTGCCCAAGCTGGTCTCAAACTCCTGGGCTCAAGCAATCCTCTTACCTTGGTCTCCTGAAGGGGTAGGATTATAGGCATGAGTCACTGAACCACCACAAATATGTACAGCTTTTACTTTTCTTTTTCTTTTTTTTCAGACAGAGTCTCCCTCTGTTGCTCAGGCTAGAGTGCAGTGGAACAATCTCAGTTCACTGCAACCTCTACCTCCCGGGCTCAATTGATCCCCCACCTCAGCCTCTCAAAGTAAGGGGCTAGGACTACAGGTGTGCACCACCACACCTGGCTAATTTTTGTATTTTTTGTGGAGACAGGGTTTTGCCATGTTTCCCAGGCTGGTCTTGAACTCCTGGGATCAAGTGATCTCACCTTTGTCTCCTAAAATGTTGGGATCACAGGTGTGAACCACTGCAATAGGCTTTGTGTGGTTTATTTTATGTCAACGTTACCTCAAAAAAGCTATTTAAAACATGAAAACCAAGTTTCCATCAAATTTTAAATTACTCTCTTAAAAAATTTAACTTAGACCTTGAAAACTAGTCTCATGTTTCTATGAAAAGTTTTTTTTTTTTTTTTTTTTTTTTTGAGACGGAGTTTCGCTCTTGTTACCCAGGCTGGAGTGCAATGGCGTGATCTCGGCTCACTGCAACCTCCGCCTCCTAGGTTCAAGCAATTCTCCTGCCTCAGCCTCCCGAGTAGCTGGGACTACAGGCACGTGCCACCATGCCCAGCTAATTTTTGTATTTTTAGTAGAGACGGG
>PVKV010031757.1:0-20653 GCA_004027835.1 Alouatta palliata | reverse complement strand
CATGGTGAAACCCCGTCTCTACTAAAAATACAAAAATTAGCTGGGCATGGTGGCACGTGCCTGTAGTCCCAGCTACTCGGGAGGCTGAGGCAGGAGAATTGCTTGAACCCAGGAGGCGGAGGTTGCGGTGAGCCGAGATCGCGCCATTGCACTCCAGCCTGGGTAACAAGAGCGAAACTCCGTCTCAAAAAAAAAAAACCTTTACGGAATAGTTGTTTTCAAGTCCTTTTCTGTCAATTACATTATTTGTGTCATTTCTGGGTCTACATTTATTCATTGATTTTCTTCTGGTTATGAGTTCTACTTTCCTGCTTCTTCACATATGGTGTTTTTGTTTTCTTTTTTTAAACATTGTATAATGTGAATGTCACATTACTGAGGTCAGGATTTTTTTTAAAGAACACTGAGTTTTGTTTTAACAGGCAGTCAAGTTTCTTTTGGATCAGACGGATTCTTTACATGCTTTTGAAAAAAAAGCATTTTAAAAAACATTTTAAACCATTTTTGTAAGCATTTAAAAAAAGCATTCTGTCAGGGCAGGTTTAGAGTTCCCTATGCTAGATAGTTTAGCCCTACTGTTAACCCTTGACCTTTCCAAGCACTCTTTTGAATGCCTTTGGCGTTTAACGAGCTTTTTACATTGTGCCTGTTCAGATGTCGTTTATTCCTCTGCCCTGTGCAAGCTCTAGTGAGAGTTCGTTTTAGTTTCCTGGTAGCTGTTCTTTCCCCTGTAGATTTGTGTCGAGTCTCATGGATCCATACTCTAACCACGCATAGCTTGGTATTCAGCCAAAGACTCCAGGGAACACCATGGTGCTCTTTCTCTGCCTTCCTCACCTTTTTCCAATGCTTTTTGCAATTCCAGTGACTTTAGACTCACTGAACGCCAATCATTGTTTCTTCAACTCAGTTAAGCTATTGTGCTTTGTTTGGATTCTCTCTTCTCATACTCTGTATACATATATTTAACTTTTGTAAAGTTTGTGGATAACTTTATCCACAAGCAAGATATATTCCTCCATTTTCTGAGTTCTATTTCATGTCTTTAATAAAGATGTATAATTTACCTCCAAAATATTTACCTCCAAAATGTTTGTGTATTTCCCTTGTTAGACTTATTCATTGGACCTTGTATAGTTATTGTGTGTTGCATTTTTTCAGTTTTTTAAAAATTCAAACTTATAGAAAACTTCAAAATTACAGAAAAGTTGCAAGAATATTAAAAAGAACTCCCATACAATCTGGAATTGACAATTTAAAACATGATCATGTTTATTTTATCATCTTTATCCATATCTAGATAGAGACACAAGGGCAAAATTTCACAGAACCATTCGACAGTAAATTGCACACATTATGTACCTTCATGCCATAAAATCTCAATATGTATTTTTTTTTTTTTTCCAAAACAAAATCTAACTTTGTCTGTCACTCAGACTGGAGGGCAGTGATGCAATCTCGGCTCACTGCAACCTCCCCATCCTGGGCTCAAGTGATCCTCCCACCTCAGACTCCCAAGTACCTGGGAGCTGGGACTGCAGACCCGTGTCACCATGCCAAGCTAATTTTTGTATTTTTTGTAGAGACAGGGTTTTGCCAAGTTGGCCAGGCTGGTCACAAACTTCAGGGCTCAAGTGTTCCCTCTGTCTTGGCCTCCCAAAGGGCTGGGATTACAGGCGTGAGTCACCACACCCGGCCTCAATGTGTATTTCTTAAGAGCAACAGTATACTTTTAAATATTTACCGTTCAGTTATAAAACGCAGGAAACTGAATATTTATTTTACACTTTTAATTAAACTATAGTTTATATTCCAGGTTTGTCTCTTACATCAATAAGTTTTCCTTTACGGCAGTGATTTTTCCAGTATAGAATCCAGTTCAAAAATCATGCACTGTGTCTATGGGAATTGTTTGTTGTTCATGCCATTGACACGTTTGAAGAACACAAGGCAGATATTTTACAGAGTACAGCTCAATTTGAGTTTGTCTGATGTTTTCTTACAATTAGATTTAGATTTTAGATGTATTCCCTAGAATGTTGCATAAGTGATGTATGTACGATTCTTAAAGATACATGTGATAATCCCTTGCCCCTTAGTGAAGTTTATTTTGATGACATGTGTCAGGTTTTGTCTGACTTCTCCACTGCTTACTTACTAATTTTTTGTAATTAATAAATATTTATATATGATTAATCTTACAACACATTAAATCATTTCTTCCTTCAAGTCTTTCTATGCTGTATTTGTATCTTATATTCTTTTTTTTTTTGAGACGGAGTTTCGCTCTTGTTACCCAGGCTGGAGTGCAATGGCGCGATCTCGGCTCCTGGGTTCCAGCAATTCTCCTGCCTCAGCCTCCCGAGTAGCTGGGACTACAGGCACGTGCCACCATGCCCAGCTAATTTTTGTATTTTTAGTAGAGACAGGGTTTCACCATGTTGACCAGGATGGTCTCGATCTCTTGAGCTCGTGATCCACCAGCCTCGGCCTCCCAAAGTGCTGGGATTACAGGCGTGAGCCACTGCGCCCGGCGTATCATACATTCTTTTGGCCATCTTACTGCACCGAGTCCACAGTAGCAATACGAAGAATCAGCATTCTTGTTCCCTTCCAGTTTTTGATCCCTTTCTTCCTTCCTTCTTCTTCCTGCATTTTCTTTGTATTTTTATAAATCTATTTAATGTTTTGAGTCTATATTGTGAAATATATTTTTCTGAAAAACTGTGTTTTACCTAAGTTTTCATTTTTGTAAAATGTGACTATTTCCTTCCATTGCAATTCTGCATAGATACCTAGTTATGTTTCCATTTTATTGCTATCATTATTTCTTTGTTTTTTTGGTCTTTTTCTTCTTGGTCAATCATGTTTAAGAATTTTATTAGTCTTTTTCAAGAACTTAGTTTTAGGTTAATCAATCTTTTCCATTGCATTCATTTCCCTCCCTACTTTTCCATATGCTCTCTCTTAACTATGCTGTGGTCTAATTGACAAATAAAAATTACATATATTCAAGGTATGCAACATAGTGTTTTGATAGACATATATGTTATAAAATAACAACCACAATTAAGGTAATTAGCATATCCATCACCTCACCTAGTCACTTGTTCTATATTGGTGTTATGTGGTGAGAATAGTTAAGATCTACTCCCTTAGCAAATTTCAAGTGCATAATACGTTACTATGAAGTGTAGTTACCATGCTGTACATTAGGTTTTCAGACCTTATTCACCTCAGAGATGCGAGGGTATATATACCCTTTAACCGTCTTCTCATCTCTCCCAACCCTTCAGCCCCTCATAACAACCGTTCTGCTCTCTGCTTCTATGTATTTGACCTTTTTTAGATTCCACGTATTCTCTTTTCTCCAGTTTCTTTAAGAACACTCCGCTGCTCATTTTGTAACTTAAGTGGATTTTTGAGCTTTCTTAAATAAGTATTTATGAATATAAATTTCCCTTGTAATACTATATCCCATACATTTTGATATGCTGTATTTATGTTTTGTTCACATCTAGGTATTTAAAAATATTTATTATGTGCAATATATGATCCACAAGTTACTGGGAAATGCATTTGTAAATGTCCAATTGTATAAATTTTAAGTTATTCTTCACTGATTTCTAACTTAATTCCACTCTTCAGAAAATATGCCAGTGTGATGCTCGTTGAGATCTGACTCCTTCCTTTCCCATTCTACATCCTTTCCTCCTCCTCGCAGGTCCACGCAATAGCCTGCAGGCACTGGGTGACTTTCTCTCCAGTCTCACTGGATCAAAGATCTAGGTCTGCCACTACGTTACCCTCTAAATCAACACATTCTAAACATACTGGCCTATTTACTGTTTCTTGGACACGCCCCCTTTAAGACCTTAGAAGCTTCTGTTTCTCTGAAATATTCTTCCCCTAGAAATGCAGATATCTGTCCTTGCTTCTTCAACTCCCTTAAATGTTGCTCAAAAACTACATTTCCGGGGACTTTTCCTAAACACTCTTCATCAAGGCTAACACCCTCCCTAAGTTCCTCCTTTGTCTTCTATTTTCCCGTAGTACTCATCCCCTTGGAATACCATATACATGTTACTAGAGTATAAGCTCCATGAGGGCAGGCATTTTTGTAAGAATTCATTTTGCTCTTTGTAGCATCTCCTGCAACTCAAAGAGTGCCTGGCATGTAAGAAGTGACCTGTGACTATTTGTTCAAATATTTTTCTCTTTAATCTCTCATGTGCTGTTAGATTTCTCAATCTACCTCTATTATTCTGTACATTTTTTTTCTATTTTTGAGACAGTGTATTAGTTTTATAAAGATTAAAACTGTTGCATGTCTTTGGTTAATTTAATGTTTTATGATTTAATCTTATAATCCTTTTACCTGAAATTTAATGTCTGAAATTCTTACCTCTAAACCAGATTTCTTTTGATTTGTACTTAACAAGTTTATCTTTTCTCCATTTTTTTTCTTTCACCCTTTCTTTGTAGTAATTTCAAGAGTTTCTTTCAAGTATCATTTAGTTAGACTGCATCAAAATCTAATCCTACATACTCTGTTTTAGTGCGTCTATCTCCTTTGCATTAGTTGTGATTAACGGTATATTTGCATTACGTATGCCATTCTATTTTACAGTCTCTAATTGCCCTGCTCTTTATTTCTTTTCTTCTTTATTACTTTGACTTAATGGATTTAAACTCACTTAATTGTACTTTTATTTTACTTATTTTTTATTGCATTTTAGGTTTTGGGGTACATGTGAAGAACATGCAAGATTGTTGCATAGGTACACACATGGCAATGTGATTTGCTGCCTTCCTCCCCGTCACCTATATCTGGCATTTTTCCCCATGCTATCTCTCCCCAACTCCCCACCCCCTGCTGTCCCTCCCCTATTTCCCCCAGACAGACCCCAGTGTGTGATGCTCCCCTCCCTGTGTCCACGTGTTCTCATTGTTCAACATCCATGTCTCTGCAAAGGACACAAACGCATCGTTTTTTTGGCTGCATAGTATTTCATGGTGTATATGTGCCACATTTTCCCTGTCCAGTCTATCATCGATGGGCATTTGGGTTGGTTCCAGGTCTTTTGCTATTGTAAACAGTGCTGCAATGAACATTTGTGTGCATGTGTCCTTATAGTAGAATGATTTATAATCCTTTGGATACATACCCAGTACTGGGATTGCTGAGTCAAATGGAATTTCTACGTCTAGGTCCTTGAGGAATCGCCACACTGTCTTCTACAATGGTTGAACTAATTTACACTTCCACCAACAGTGTAAAAGTGTTCCTATTTCTCCACATCCTCTCCAGCATCTGTTGTCTCCAGATTTTTTAATGATTGCCATTCTAACTGCGTGAGATGGTATCTCAATGTAGTTTTGATTTGCATTTCTCTAATGACTAGTGATGATGAGCATTTTTTTCATATGTTTGTTGGCCTCATGTATGTCTTCTTTTGTAAAGTGTCTGTTCATATACTTTGTCCGCTTTTGAATGGGCTTGTTTGTTTTTTTTCTTGTAAGTCTGTTTTAGTTATTTGTAGATTCTGGATATCAGCCCTTTGCCAGATGGGTAGATTGCAAAATTTTTTCCCATTCTGTTGGTTGCTGATTCACTCTAATGACTGTTTCTTTTATTGTGCAGAAGCTGTAGAGTTTGATTAGGTCTCATTTGTCTATTTTGACTTTTGTTGCCAATGCTTTTGGTGTTTTGGTCATGAAGTCCTTGCCTATGCCTATGTCCTGAATGGTTTTGCCTAGATTTTCTTCTGGGGATTTTATGGTGTTAGGACTTATGTTTAAGTCTTTAATCCATCTGGAGTTAGTTTTGGTGTAAGGTGTCAGGAAGGGGTCCAGTTTCTGCTCTGCACATGGCTAGCCAGTTTTCCCAACACCATTTATTAAACAGGGAATCCTTTCCCCACTGCTTGTTTTTGTCAGGTTTGTCAAAGATCAGATGGTTGTAGATGTGTGGTGTTGCCTCCGAGGCCTCTGTTCTGTTCCGTTGGTCTACATCTCTGTTTTGGTACCAGTACCACGCTGTTTTGATTACTGTAGCCTTGTAGTATAGTTTGAAGTCTGGTAGTGTGATGCCTCCAGCTTTGTTCTTTTTGCTTAGAATTGACTTAGCTATGTGGGCTCTCTTTTAGTTCCACATGAAGTTTAAAGTGGTTTTTTCCAGTTCTGTGAAGAAGGTCATTGGTAGCTTGATGAGGATAGTGTTGAATCTATAAATTACTTTGGGCAGTATGGCCATTTTCATGATATTGATTCTTCCTAACCATGAGCATGGAATGTTTCTCCATCTGTTTGTGTCCTCTCTTATTCCGTTGAGCAGTGGTTTGTAGTTCTCCTTGAAGAGGTCCTTTACGTTCCTTGTTAGTTGTATTGCTAGGTATTTTATTCTCTTTGTAGCAATTGTGAATGGCAGTTTGTTCTTGATTTGGCTCTAAGTCTGTTATTGGTGTATAGGAATGCTTGTGATTTTTGCACATTGATTTTGCATCGTGAGACTTTGCTGAAGTTGCTTACCAGTTTCAGGATATTTTGGGCTGAGACGATGGGGTCTTCTAAATATACAATCATGTTGTCTGCAAATAGAGATAATTTGACTTGCTCCTTTCCTAACTGAATACCCTTTATTTCTTTTTCTTGCCTGATTGCTCTGGCTAGAACTTCCAATATTATATTGAATAGGAGTGGTGAGAGAGGGCATCCTTTTCTAGTGCCAGATTTCAGAGGGAATGCTTTCAGTTTAAATGTCCTTTTTGGAGCTTATATTTTCTACCCCTATTGTTAGAAGCTGCTCTTACATGCTATGTTAAGCTCCTCTTAAACATGACATATATACTTAGCATAAAGTCTAAAGTTACTTTATATTTACTTCTATCTTCCTTGCAAACCATTATTACTAAGATTTTGGAATACTAATACATTTTTAGATTTACCAGTCTGCTTTCTTTTTAAAAATTTTAAACATTAAAATTTTTTTTTGTAGGTACATAGTAGATGTATATATTTATGGGGTACTTGAGATACTTTGACAGACATGTAATAAGCAATAATTACATCATGGAAAATGGGGTATCCATCCCCTCCAGCATTTGTCCTTTAAATTGCAAACAATCCTATTATACTCTGAGTTATTCTTAAATGTACAATTAAAGTATTATTGACTATAGTCATCCTATTGAGCTATCAAGTACTGTCTTATTCATTGTAATTTTTATATATATATATATATATATATACACACACACACACACACACATACACACGTATATATCTATGTTTTGTACTTATTAACCATCTTTACTTCCGTCCTTCACCCCCCACTACCTTCTGGTAAGCACCCTTCTACTCTCTATCTCCATGAGTTCAACTGTTTTGATATTTAGCACCCACAAATAAGTCAGAACAAGCAGTTTGTCTTTCCAAGTCTGACTTATTTCACTAACATAATGACCTCCAGTTCCACCTACACTGTTGTAAATGACAAGATCTCATTCTTTTTATGTCTGCATATACTCCACTGTGTATATGTAGCACATTTTCTTTACCCGTTTGTCTGTTGATGAACACTTAGGTTGCTTTCAAATCTTAGCTATTGTGAACAGTGCTGCAATGAACACAGAAGGCAGATAGATATCTCTTTCGTACACTGATCTCTTTTCTTTTGGGCATATACCAAGCAGTGAGATTGCTGGGTCATATGTTTGCTCTATTTTGAGTATTTTGAGGATGCTCCAAACTGTTCTCCATAGTGACTGTAATAATTTACATTCTCATCAACAGTGTATGAGAGTTCCCTTTTATCCACATCCTCCTCAGCATTTGTTATTGCCTGTCTTTGGATAAGAGCCATTTTAACTGGGGTAAGATGATATCTCGTCATAGTTTTAATTTGCATTTCTCTGATAATCAATGATGTTGATCTTCTTTTCATATGCCTGCTTGCCGTTTATATGTCTTCTTTTAAGGAATGTCTGTTCAGATCTTTTGCCTATTTTTAAATCAGATTATTATATTTTTCCTATAGAGTTGTTTGAGCTCCTTATATATTCTGGTTATAAATCCCTTGTCAGATGGGTAGTTTGCAAATATTTCCTCCCAGTCTACGGGTTGTCTCTTTACTTTGTTGACGTTTCCTTTGCTGTGCAGAAGCTTTTAAATTTGATATGATCCCATTTGTTCATTTCTGCTTTAGTTGTCTGTGCTTGTAGGGTATTACTCAAGAAATTTTTGCCCAGGTCAATATCCTGCAGAGTTTTTTCAATGTTTTCTTGAAGTAGTTTCATAGTTTGACATCTTAGATTTCAGTCTTTCATCCATTTTGATTTAATTTTTTGTATATGGTGAGAGATAGGAGTCAAGTTTCATTCTTCTGCATATGAATATCCAATTTTCCTACCAAGATGTGTTAAAGAGCCTGTCCTTTTCCCAGTGTATGTTCTTGGCACCTTTGTCAAAAATGAGTTCACTGTAGGTGTGTGGATTTGTTTCTGGGTTACCTGTTTTATTCCATTGATTTATGCTTCTATTTTTATTCCAATACCGTGCTGTTTTGGTTACTGTACTCTCCAGTATTATTTGAAGTCAGGTAATGTGATTCCTCCAGTTTTGTTCTTTTTGCTTTGGCTATTCTGGATCTTTTGTGTTTCTATATAAATTTTAAGATTGCTCTACTTCTGTGAAGAATGTCATTGGTATTTTGACAGGAATAGTATTGAATTTGTAGATTGCTTTGAGTAGTATAGACATTTGAACAATATTGAGTTTTCCAATCCATGAACATGAAATATCTTTACATTGTTTTCTATCCTCTTCAATTTCTTTCTTCAGTGTTTTGTAGTTTCATAGTAGAGCTCTTTCACTTCTTTTTTATTCCTAGGTATTTAATTTTATTTGTGGTTATTGTAAATGGAATTACTTCTTTTATTTCTTTTCCGAATGTTCACTGTTGGAATACAGAAATGTTACTGGTTTTTGTATGTGGATTTTGTATGTTGATTTTTGTGGTATCAGTTCTAATGTCTTTTTTTTCCCAACTCTGCAACTTTTCTGAAGTTGTTTATCAGTTCTACACTTTTTTTTTGTTGGAGTCTTTGGGTTTTTCCAAATAAATATAAGCTCATATCATCTGCAAACTAGGAAAATTTGACTTCTTCCTTTCCAATTTGGATGCCCTTTATGTCCTTCCCTTGTCTGATTGCTCTACCTAGGACTTCCAGTACTATGTTGGATAACAGTAGTGAAAATTGGCATCACTGTCATGTTCTAGATATTAGAGGAAAGGCTTTCAGTTTTTCCCCATTCAGTATGATACTAGCTGTGGGTCTGTCATATGTCTATTGTTATGTTAAGGTAGGTTCCTTCTATGCCTGTTTTTTTGAGGATTTTTATCATGGAGAGGTGTTGAATTTTGTCAATATCAGCACCAATTAAAATGATCCCATGGTTTTTATCCTTCATTCTATTGATATGATGTATGACATTGATTGATTTGCATATGTTAAAGTATTCTTATCTCCCTGGGATAAATCCCATTTAGTCATGATGAATGTTCCTTCTCATGTATTGTTTAATTCAGTTTGCTAGTATTTTGTTAAGGCTTTTTGCATGAATAGTTAGCAGAGATATTGTCCTGTAGTTTTTTGTTTGTTTGTTTTTGTTTTTTGGTTTTTTTGGGTGTGTGTGTGTGTGTTTGTCTTTGTCTGGTTTTGGCCTTACAGAAGGAGTTTGGAAATATCTACTTTTTAGAATGGTTTGAGCAGGACTGGTATTAGTTCTTTAAATGATGAGTAGAATTTTGCTGTGAAGCCATCAGGTTCCAGACTTTTCTTTACAGAGAGACTTTTTATTACAGCTTTGATCTCCTTACTTATTAAAGGTCTGTTTGGGTTTTGGATTTCTTTATGGTTTAATCTTGGTAGGTTGTATATGTCTAGGAATTTACACATTTTCTCTAGATTTTCCAATTCATTGGCATACAGTTGCTCATACTGGACACTAATGATCTTTTGAATTTCTGTGGTATCAGTTCTAATGTCTCTCTTTTTTTTCCAACTCTTATTTTATTTGGCTCTGGTCTCTTTTTTTCTTTGTCAATTTTATTTATTGTTTCAAAACTAACTTTTCATTTTGTTGATCTCTTGTATTGCTTTCTTAATTTCAAATTCATTTATTTCTGTACTGATCTTTATTACTTTTTTCTACTAATTTTGTGTTTGGTTTGCTCGTCTTTTTGTTAAGCTCCATTCTTAAATTATTTGAAGTTTTCTTTCTTGATGTAGGCTCTCATAGCTATAAATTTCCCTGTTTTCACTGTATTTCTTAGGTTTTTGGCATGTTGTGTTTCCTTATCATTTGTTTCAAGAAAAATTTCAATTTCCTTCTGATTTCTTCATTGAATCACTGATCATTTTGGGCCATATTGTCTGATTTCCATGTGTTTGTTAAGTTTCCAAAATTCCTCTAGTTATTGATTTCTAATTTTATTCAATTGTGGTCACAGAAGATGCTTGATAGTATTTCAATTTTTTGGAATGTTTTAAGACTTGTTTTGTAACCTAACTTATGATCTGTTCTTGAGAATGATCCATGTGCTGAGGGGAAAAATGTCTATTCTGTGGCCATTGGTTGAAATGTTCTGTAAATATATATTAAGTCCATTTTTCCTATAGTGCAGATTAAGCCTGATGTTTCTTTGTTGATTTTCTGTCTGGAATATCTTTCCAATGCTGAAAATGAAGGGTTGAGGTCTGCAGTTTTTATCGAATACCCCCATTATGGGTATTCTCTATCATTATATCCATTAACCCATTAGGCTTGGGTTCTCCAGTGTTGGGTGCATATATATTTATAATTATTGTATTCTGTTTCTGGATTGACTCATTTACCATTATACAATAACTTTCTTTGTCTCTTATTACAGTTTTTGTCTTGAAATCTATTTTGTCTGACATAAGTATAGCTACTCCTTTCTTTTTTTGCTTCCATTGTCATGCAATATCTTTTCTGATCCTTTTAGTTTTGTTCTATGTGTATCTTTACAGAGGAGGTGTGTTTCTTATAGGCAACAGTCATGGGTTTTGCTTTTATATCCATTTAGCCACTCTATGTCTTTTGAATGGAAAATTTATTCCTTTTACATTTAATATTATTATTAATAGGTAAGGACTTACTTTTGCCATTTTGTTATTTGTTCCTGATTGTTTTATGGTTTTCTTTTCCATTTTTCTTCTGTCCTGTCTTCCTTTTACTGGAGGTGTTTTTTATTGATGATATGATTTAATTTCTTGCTTTTTACATTTTGTGTATCCATTGTGTGTTTTTCAGTTTGAGGTTACCATGAAGCTTGCAAAACTGTATTATAAGCCATTATTTTAAGCTGATGACAAAACTAATTGCACAAACAAATAAGCAAACAAGCAAAAATAAAATGAATAAAAATTCTACACGTCAACTTCATCCTCCCACTTTTTAACTTTTTGTAGTTTATCTTTATGCCTCATTGTACTGTCCACATCTTGAAAATTTGTTGTAATATTATTTTTGATTGGTTCATCATTGAGTCTTTCTATTTAAGGTAAGAATATTTTACACACCACAGTTACAGTGTTATTATATTCTGTGTTTTTATGTGCTATTATCAGTGGTTTTTGTACCTTCAGATGATTTCTTATTGCTCCTTAATGTCATTTTCTGATTGAAGAACTCCCTTTAGCATTTCTCGTAGGACAGGTCTGGTGTTAATAAAATCCCTCAGTTTTTTTTGGTCTGGAAAGGTCTTTATTTCTCCTTCATGCTTGAAGGATTTTTTTTTGCCAGATACTATTCTAGGGTAAAAGTGTTTTTCCTCTGCACTTTAAATATGTCATGCCATTCTCTCCTGGCCTGTAAAATTTCCACTGGAAAGTCTGCTGCTGGCCAAGCATGATGGCTCATGCCTGTAATCCCAGCACTTTGGGAGGCCGAGGTAGGAGGATCACCTGAGGTTGGGAGTCCGAGACCAGCCTGACCAACATGAAAAAACCTCATCTCTACTAAAAATACAAAGTTAGCCAGGTGTGGTGGCACAATACAAGTTACTCAGCTACTCGGGTGGCTGAGGCAGGAGAATCACTTGAACCTGGCAGGCAGAGGTGGCAATGAGCCGAGATCATGCCGTTGCACTCTAGCCTGGGCAACAAGAGCCAAACTGCATCTCAAAAAAAAAAAAGTCTGCTGCCAGACGTGTTGAACCTCCATGGTACATTATTTATTTCTTTCCTCTTGCCACTTTTAAGATCCATTCTTTATCCTTGATCTTTGTAGAGTTTGATTATTAAATGTCTTCAGGTAGTCTTCTTTGGGTTAAATTTGCTTGAATATTGATATAATTGTCTAGATTTGGGAAGTTCTCTATCATTATCCCTTTGAATAAACTTTCTACCCCATCTCTCTTTTTCCACCTCCTCTTTAAGGTAAATAACTCTTAGATTTGCCCTTTTGAGAGTATTTTTTAGATCTTGTAACCATGCTTCATTGTTTTTTACTCTCTTTTCTCCTTTGTCTTCTCTAACTGTATTTTCAAATAGCCTGTCTTCAAGCTCATTAATTCTTTCTTCTGTTTGATCAATTCTGCTATTAAGGGACTCTGATGCATTCCTCAGTATGTGAATTACATTTTTCAATTCGAGAATTTCTGCTCAATTTTTAAAAATAACTTTAATCTCTTTGTTAAATTTATCTGATAGAATCCTAATTCCTTTTCCACGTTATCTTAAATTTCCTTTTGTTTCCTTATCACAGCTATTTTGAATTATCTGTCTGAAAGCTCTCATATCTCTGCTTATTCAGGATTAATCCTTGGCGCTTTGTTTAGTTAATTTCATAGGTCTTTTTTTTTTTTTTTTTTTTTTTTTTTTTTTTTTTTTTTTTTTTTTTTTTTTTTTTTTTTTTTTTTTTTTTTTCTCATGAATGGTCTTGATGCTTGTAGATGTTAGCTGGCGCCTGGGCATTTAAGAGTTAGGCATTTATTGCAGTCTTCATAGTCTAGGCTTGCTTATTTATACCCATCCTTCTTGGAAAGGCTTTCTAGGTATTCAAAGCCCCCAATCCCAATGACGTTGTAGTTCTTGCGGACTCAGAGAGCTACCACCTTGGTGGTACCTGGAGGTCAAAATCTAATTCTACCAGGCAGAGACTCTTGTTCTTTTCCCTTACTTTTTCCCAAATAGAGTCTCTTTCTGTCATTGCCAAGCCTCCTGGAACTGGGAGTTGGGGGTCACAAGCACTCCTGTGGTCACCACTACTAGAACTGCACTGCTTTAGATCTGAACAACCAAGCACAGCCTTGGGTCTCACCTAAGGCCCAGTGTAACCACTACCTGGCTAACACCTATGTTCATCTAAGTTTACTCAAGGCCCTAGGGCTCTGTGATCAGCAGGTGACAAAGCCAGTCAGGGCTTTGTCCCTCCTTCAGAGCAGCAAGTTCCCCCAAGCCCTGGGTGGGTCCAGTGATGCTGTCTGGGAGCCAAGAATTAAAGTCAAAAACCTTAAAAATGTATCTAGTGTTCTAGTCTACTGCGGCTAAGCTGGTACTCAAACAACAAGACGAAGTCTTTCTGACTCTTCTCTCCCTTTCCACAGGCAGAGGAGCCTCTTTCTGTGGCCACCACCACCAGCGACCCATGTGGGGTTCTGCCAGGCTACCACCAATGTTCACCTAAAGCCCAAGGTCTGTTCAGTCAGATTGTGGTGAATGCTGCAGACCTGGGACTCACCCTTCAGCGCAGTGGGCTCCTGCTTGGCCCAAAGCAGGTCCAGAAATGCTGACCAAGAGCCTTGGCATGAACTCAGGGACCGCAAGAGCCTGCCTGGTGCTCCACCCCATTGTGGCTGAGCCGGTACCTAAAGTGCAAGACTGAGTTCCCTTCATTTCTTCCACCCTACTTTTCTCAAACAGAAGGAGTCTTTCACCAAAGTCACCATAGCTGTGAATGCGCTGGGCCACTCCTGAAGCCAGCAAGTCTCAGAGCTCTAGGCCTGTGGTGTATTACCTGGATATCACTGTTGGTTACTCAGGGTTGAGGGCTGAGGGGATCTTTAGTCAGCAAGCGATGAATCCTGCCAGGTCTCTGCTATGCCAGGGCAACACTGAGTTCTAAGTAAAGTCCTCCAGTCACTGTGCTCTCATTCTCCCAACAGGTAGATTTCTCCAGGCTGTGCAACACTCCCTTAGCCACCCTGGCTGGTGTCTCAGTAGGTCACGTGCCCCTCCAATCCACTGGCCCTGAGCCCCACTCAGAACTAGGACTTGTCTAAGAATTGCAGTCCTTGTGGCCTAGACTGCTCTTCAAGTTTACTTAGGGACCCAGAGCCCTGAGGCTTGCTGGAACTCAAGCTCTTATCACTGGGATGGGTGATTGCCCTCTGGCTAGGGCAGGTCCAGATGCTCTCTCCATGGGCAGATGTCAGTTGAGTACAGCCTCGTTCTGCTTTCCACTGTGACAGGGCAGCAGCGAGTTCAATGCAAAGCCTCAGAATCACTGCGCTCTCCCTCCCCCAAGTGCACAGATTTCCTCGCTGGGAGGGATGAGAGAGGGATAGCATCGGTGTGTAAAGACTGTCTTTTTTGCCCTCTTCCGTGTCCCTTTCTGTGATATGAAGTTAAAACCAGGTTCTGAGATTGCTCACTTGATCTTTCATTCTTGTGGTGGTGCTTTTTGTGTGTAGTTGTGAAAATTTGATGTTCCTGTGAGGGAACAAAGTGTAGACTTCTAGTCCGTCATCTTGCTCTGTTCCTCTCTTTCTAATTTCTTTGCACTCCGTTACCCCTCTTGTATATCAGTTAATCCCAAGAATTGAGATCACTTAAAAACATCCTTTTCCTTAGTAGAATACATATTTTAAAATTCCTTTAATAAAGGTCTGTGAGTGGAAACTCAGGTTTTATTTGAAAATGCATTTACTTTGCCCTCTTTCTTAACTAATTGCACAGCTCGGCATCAAATTCCAGAGTGTCAGTTATTTAAGCTAAAGACATTATTGTGGCTTTTTTCCTCCTGTTGTTGGTAATTTTTGATTATGGATTTATATTGTGCAGGATTTTATCTGTGGCAATCTGGGCATCCTGTACTGACAAGGTGAAATCATGTCCTGCAAGGAGGACTTGATTTTGTTTTGCCAAGTGCTCTAGACTTAAAATCCAGCACTTCAAGCTAATTTTGTAGTGCGGGTTTCCCTAGATCACACAAGCAACATAATCTGGATTTTGAATTCACCTGGGGCAAGTCTCTAGTGAGAAAGTTTCAGAGAAGAATTTTTATCTTTTACACAGACAAATTTCCCCAACATCTGTGTGCCTCTTGGGAAGCTATTTTTAGGTTCACTGTTTCACTAAGTGAAAGGGTCCAGATTGTCAGGAGGTTCTCAGGGTTCGTACCTCATTTGCATAGTTAAAATATTTGTTTTCCGACCTCTGCAGCGATTAAGTCAACTCTGGTGGCTGGAAGATCAGCAGGGGCCCAGGACAACTGTAGCGTCAGCCTCAATTCATCATTATATTTTCAGCCTCTTCGATATTTTTGGATGCTGGGAATATTCATTTTTTGGGGGTGATTTAGCAATACATTTGAGATGTTGTTTATTCTATTTTTACTCAGTATTGTTTTATGGTGAAAGACTACCAGATTTCATCATTTGTCTTTCCTCCCTCATGTTTCTGTTACTCTAAGATAACATCTTTAAGCATATTTCATATATACTTGGTATATATTAATAAAAAATATCTTCCTCTTTCTGCATAAGATTAAATTTTTATTATCTCTTTCCCGAATTATTTTACAAAGTATTTAATCTACTACTCTCCAATTTTTCTGCTCTCTTTCCTTATGTAGAAACCAAAATGTGAATTAAGTCTTATGCTTTTTACTCAAAATTTTTTATATTTCAAATTTTCCTACTTTATAAAATTGTTCAGATTCTTCAACATGGCATTCAAGACATTCCCACTATTTAGCCATAATTAATTTCAGAATATTTTTCTCCTTTCTTTGGGCTCATACCATATTTTATTCTGTGTATTATTGAATAAAGTTTTATTACAGTTGCATTCCTAAGTCTTTGCCCATCTACTTTCACTCCATGCCATTTCCCTGCCCAATCACAATCTTACCAAAGTCTAAAAATCACTTTCTAAAAATATTTATTTTCTATAGTGCTTATCCAGATGCTGAAGTGTTTTTTTGTTTTGTTTTGTTTTTCTGAGATGGGGTTTTGCTCTTGTCACCCAGGCTGGAGTGCAATGGTGCGATCTCAGCTCACCACAACCTCCGCCTCTCAGGTTCAAGTGACTCTCCCACCTCAGCCTCCTGATTAGCTGGGATTACAGGTGTGCGCCACCATGCCCGGCTAATTTTGTATTTTTAGTAGAGATGAGGTTTCTCCATGTTGGTCAGGCTGGTCTCAAACTACCGACCTGAGGTAATCACCCTCCCCAGCCTCCCAAAGTGCTGGGATTACAGGTGTGAGCCACCGCGCCCTGCCGAAACTATTTTTCTAATATTGAACTTAGTGCTGTAGCAATCTATTTGCTGTGAAGCTATTGTTTAGGCCAATTGCTGAATTCTGTGTAGCAATAGTAATTATTATTGTTTCAATTTGCATTTCAGGAAAATCCTATTTAATGAACATTGCCGATTAAAATCTCACAACCTTACATATTAAAACTATTATGATATAAAGGAATTTGAATTATGTTACATTTTCTCCAAACCTTTACTGAATTCCTATTGTGTTGAAACTAGGAGAAACTGTTTTGCTTAAAACTCATTCACTTACAGGTAATTAGCTTTTAGGATAATGGTACATTTATTTAAAATTTATATTTACCCCATGCTGTGTTTATAACTTTTCTCTATTTTATATGTAACAGAATTGCTTTAGCCCACTTTTAAACTTTTAAAAAATTTGACTATATTTTTCTAACTCTGAACATTTTGAAGATATTTCAGTCTGTTTTCTAAAGGTATTGTCACTTACGATTCGGATTTTGAAAATTAGTAAACAGATTTTAATTGTTGTCACATTACAGCCTTGGTTTAGCTATTTAAAAGTATGTCTGCTAAAGTAGATTTACAAGGAAAAAACAAACTCATTGAAAAGTGGGCAAAGGATATGAACAGACATTTTTCAAAAGAAGACATTTATGAGGCCAATAAACATGAAAAAATGCTCATTATCACTGGTCATTAGAGAAATGCAAATCAAAACCACACTGAGATGTCATCTCATGCCAGTTAGAATGCAATCATTAAAAAATCTGGAGACAACAGATTCTGGAGTGGATGTGGAGAAATAGGAATGCTTTTACACTGTTCGTGAGAATATAAATTAGTTCAACCATTGTGGAAGACAGTGTGGCGATTCCTCAAGGACCTAAAAATAGAGATTCCACTTGACTCAGCAATCCCAGTACTGAGTATATACCCAAAGGACTATAAAGACGCACGCAAATGTATGTTCATTGTAGCACTGTTTACAATAGCAAAGACTTGGAACCAATCCAAATGCCCATCAATGATAGACTGTATAAAGAAAATGTGGCAAAATGCACCATGGAATACTATGCAGCCATAAAAATGATGAGTTTGTGTCCTTTGTAGGAACAGGGATGAATCTGGAAACCATCATTCTCAGCAAACTGACACAAGAACAGAAAACCAAACACCGCACGTTGTCACTCATAGGCAGGTGTTGAACAATGAAAACACATGGACACAGGGAGAGGGACATTACACACAGGGGTATGTTGAGGGGGCGAGGGAAGGACAGTGGGGTACAGGGAGGTTGGGGAGGGATAACACTGGCAGACGTGGCTGATGTAGGTGATGGGAGGATGGAGACAGCAAACCACCATGGCACGTGTGCATCTATGCAACAATCCTGCAAGATCTGCACATGTACCCCAGAACTTAAAGTACAATTAAAAAATAAGATAAAATAAAACGAATAAATAAGTAAATTAAAAAAAATATGTTCACATCCTTTGATGTGCCTCTTTTTATGATTAGCATACTTTTGAAACTTTCTAGAATTAAGAAAAAACTCTTAAAATTTTAAAAAAATTTTAAAGTCACTCAAATTTTTTTTTTACATTTTAAAGTCACTCAACATTTTAAAAAAATTTTAAAGTCATTCTTAATTTTTTTATCTTTCTAAATAGATATTTATAAAATTTACAATAGCTTATGTATGATTTATTAAATCATCTCTTTGGAATATTTTGAGGAGTGTTTAGAACCTTTCTACATTATGCAAAATAATAACCAATAAGACTATGTTTATTGTTTGATTTCATTCTCTATTCATTGTTAGCATTGTCGGCACTCTTGTCGCCCCAGATGGAGTGCAATGAGTATGATTTCGGCTCACTGCAACCTCTGCCTCCTGGGTTCAGGCGATGCTTCTGCCTCAGCCTCCTGAGTAGTTGGGATTACAGGAGTGTGCCGTCACATCTGGCTAGTTTTTGTATTTTTAGTAGCGATAGGGTTTCACCATGTTGGTCAGGCTGGTCTTGAACTCCTGACCTTGTGATCTGCCTGCCTCAGCCTCCCAAAGTGCTGGGATTACAGGTGTGAGCCACTGTGCCTGGCCTTACTTCTTGTTTTACTTTTCTTAGTGTTGCCCTAGCGTTTGCAATGTACATTTCCAACTAATCCCAGTCCAATCTCAAGCAACATTATGCTGCCCTACTTGTGATGTGAATACCCTATAATAACAAAATATTCCTAATTCTCCCAACAATTATTTGGCTGTGTATGCTTACATATATATGTGTGTGTATACCTACGCACACATACACACACACATACAGGCACACACACACACACACACACACATATATAAGCATACATAACCAAATAATTGTTATCTGTTGGAGCAATTAAGATTAAGAAAAAAGTTTTTATTTCACCTTCACTTATTTCTTCTCTGATTCTCTTCCATTTTTTATGTAGTTCTGAATTTCTGACCTTTATCATTTTCCTTCTCTCTAAAAAATTTCTTTTAATATTTCTTGCAACAGAGTTACTAGCAATAAATTCCCTCAGTTTTTTGTTTGTCTGAGAAAGTCTTTATTTTTCCTTCATTTTTGAAGGGTAACTTCACGACGTATAGAATTCTGGTTTTGTGAGTTTTTTTATCTCAATGTTTTAAATATTTGACTCTATTTTCTTTGTGTTTCTGAGAAGCTGAATGTAATTCTTAACGTTTGCTCCTTTACAGATAAGATGGATTTTTGTCCTTCTGTGGTCTATCAGAATTTTTTCTTTATTTTTGATTTTCTGTAGTTTGAAAATAATATGCATAGGTGTAGCTTTTTGGAGTTTATCCTGATGGTGTTCTCTGAATTTCCTGTATCTATAATTTGGTGTCTGACATCAATTTGAGAAAATACGTAATCCCTATAGTTTCTGTTCCTCTCTTTGTCTTTTGATTCTGATATTCTCTTTACATGTATGTGATACATGTAGCTGTACCACAGGGCTTTGATATTCTGTTCTCACACTTTTCTTTTTCTCTTTGCTTTTTCAGTTTTGGCAGTTTCTGCTGAAGAAACTTCAAGCTCAGAGATTCTTTCCTCAGCCATATTCAGTTTACCAGTAAGCCTAGCAAAGGCATTCTTGATTTCTTTTATAGTAAGTTTGGTCTTTAGCATTTCTCTTTAACTCTTGCTCAGAATTTTCATCTCCCTTCTGACAAGCCTATCTGTTCTTGCATGCCATGTATGGTATCCATTAGAGCCCTTAACATGTTAATTACAGTTGTTTTAAATTCCTGATCTGGTCATTCCAACACCCCTGTCATAGCTGACTCTGGTTCTGATGCATGCTTTCTCTTCAAACTATGTTTTTATCTTGTAGTATGTCTTGTAACTTTTTCTTGATAGCGGGACATGTCCCAGGTAAAAGGAACTGCTGCAAGTAGTCCTTTAGTCATGCAGTGGTAAGGTGTGGGGTGAGGAAAAGCATTCTAGAGTCTCGGGAGTAGTCCTCAGTCCCTGGTGAGCCTGTGTCCTTGGACTGTGAATTTACAAGTGCTTCTCAGTTTTTCCGCGTGAGAAAGAGACTGCTAGAGTGGGCTGGAGTTGTGCATTTTTCTTTCCCCAGGTTGGTTAGGCTCTGATAAAATCCCAGCAGGCTGGGCACAGTGGCTCACACCTGTAGTCCCAGTACTTTGGGAGGCTGAGGCGGGCAGATCCCTTGAGCCCAGGAGTTCAGGACCAGCCTGGGCAACATGGTGAAACCCCATCTCCACAAAAAAATACAAAAATTATTGTAGAGTGGGGCATGGTGGCATCTACCTGTAGTCCCAGCTACTTGGGAGGCTGAGGTGGGTGGGAGGACCACTTGAGCCCAGAAGGTCAAGGCTGCAGTGAGCTGTGATCGTGCCACTGCACTCTGGCCTGCATGACAGAGCAAGACCTTGTCTCAAAAAACAAACACCTTCAGCAGGTTAGGCCTCTGGTAATCCAGTTTCTCCTGAGGGTTGACCTCGTTAAGAATAGAACGTTCCGGCCTATTTTATTTCCACTTTCTCTCTCCCCTTGCCAAAAGCAATGACTGGGGCCACATCACATCCAGTCACTTTTTTTTTTTTTTTTTTTTT
>PVKV010031756.1:0-20614 GCA_004027835.1 Alouatta palliata | reverse complement strand
TCAAGAGATCGAGACCATCCTGGTCAACATGGTGAAACCCCGTCTCTACTAAAAATACAAAAATTAGCTGGGCATGGTGGCACGTGCCTGTAGTCCCAGCTACTCGGGAGGCTGAGGCAGGAGAATTGCTTGAACCCAGGAGGCGGAGGTTGAGGTGAGCCGAGATCGCGCCATTGCACTCCAGCCTGGGTAACAAGAGGGAAACTCCGTCTCAAAAAAAAAAAAAAAAAATTGGGAATCTCACTAGCAAATGTAAGGTCTGTTTGTGGACAAGTTACTATCATCAGAAAGCTCTCAATAAACAATTTGCTATCCGAGGTGAAGCCCTGAGGATGGTGCCAGCGATGAAAATCTAATCAACTGGACTGATTGATCGACAGGATTTAACCTGATGGAAGCTTATTGGAGTTAGGTCAGATCTAGAACCTTAAGGCTTTGGGATGTGGGCTAACGCCCTTTTCAGCCTTAGCTCACCTGCACCCAGGTGAAAAATAAGTAAATTAATTAAAAAAAAAAAAAAAAAAAAAAGGCAGCCGGGTGAAGCAGCTCACGCCTGTAATCCCTGGGAGGCCGAGGTGGGTGGATCACCTGAGGTCAGGAGTTCAAGACCAGCGTGACCATCATGGTGAAAACCCATCTTAAAAAAAAAAAAATAAGAAAAAAAAAAAAAAGGGCTTTGGGATCTGACCAAAACATCTGTACTGGTGATTCTTGTGACAAGACAGCAATGCACAAATTCATGGGAGAAGACAGGAGGGGTAAATGAACTGCTAACTCCTCTTACTGTAGGAGATTCAAAGTGCAGATTCTGCACGAACAGCACAGTGGTCCTAAACCAGCCTGCCTCCCCCAGGACCTCTCAGCACACTCTCCCTACAGTGGACTTTCTTGAATCCCAAAGTATTCTGACAGCTATGTCCCAGACCGCACTGCTCCTTGGAAACTTGAACTACACATTAACTCCATCTCCTCTGCTGCCCCGCAATCCTCCCTTTACCTCCTCACAGAGGGTGCTCATGGCTTGCCAAATCTGTGCCTTCTAGAGTTTCCAGAGCACTGAGGAGAGCACTCTGATGATCACACCAATGCTGCTTAGCCCAGGGAAAGACCCATTGTAAGTTATTACTAGGGTAGGGCTGGATTTCCTTTGGAGCCAAAGATGAAGCATTAGCAAGAGTCTGCTTTCAATGATAGTCTGCACCATAAGGGTTTTTTTTTCCTTTTTTCTTTTTTTTTTTTTTAAGTACAAAACTTACTTTTCTTTTAAAGTCAGTGGGAAAGAGAATTTAGAGCTAGCACAGGAAAACAGTGAGGTTTCAAAATACTTCAGCCTTGACAAAGCCCCTCACGTAGTTCTGTTGTTTTTTTGTTTGTTGTTTGTTTTATTGACGCAGTGGAGTGGATGGAGAAGGAACAAAGAAATTTGTAACTGGTTGTGATCGGTTAATTGCAAACACCACTGTACTCGGACCAGCCTTGTTTGTTTCTTTGATAGGCAGTTTCACTCTGCCTCCCAGGCTGAAGTGCAGTGGTGAAATCTTGGCTCACTGCAACTTCCACTTCCCAGCAGAAGTGATTCTCATGCCTCAACCTCCCAAGTAGCTGGGATTACAGGCACATACCACCATGCCCGGCTAAATTTTGTATTTTTCGTAGAGATGGGGTTTTGCCATGTTGGCCATGCTGGTCTCGAATTCCTGACCTCAAGTAATACACTCACCTTGGCCTCACCAAAGTGCTGGGATTACAGGTGTGAGCCACAGTGCCTGGCCGTAGTTTTCTTTTTGATCTCCACAAGATCCTTCTAATAAGGGTCTCTGTTTTGGCTGCACAATAGAATCACCTGTAGAGTTTTTAGAACTCCTGATTTCTAACGCCAGATCCCAGAACAGTTACACGAGAATCATGGAGATGAAGTGGGTCTGAGCCCCAGGTGATTCCAATATTGGCCTAGGTAAGAATAAGTGCTCCAAGGTCTTAGCCTCATTTTGCCAAGGCCGAAGGCTCCAGAGGGGTGAAATAAGTTGGCCCCAGATCTCAACCTTGTAGTGAATTTCAAAACTAGGTTGTCTCTTCACTCTCTGTGTTCTTCCAGATGTAGTTCTTATGGCCACAAGAAAAATATAGTAATTAATATGTACAGTTGTTCCCTCGTATCTGAGAGGAATACATTTCAAGACCCCCAGTGGATGCCTGAAACCACGGATAGTACCTTATACATATATGATTTTTCCTTTTTTTTTTTTTTTGAGACAGAGTTTCACTCTTGTTACCCAGGCTGGAGTGCAATGGCACGATCTTGGCTCACCGAAACCTCCGCCTCCTGGATTTGAGCAATTCTCCTGCCTCAGCCTCCCGAGTAGCTGGGACTACAGGCGCGCACCACCATGCCCAGCTAATTTTTGCATTTTTAGTAGAGACGGGTTTCACCATGTTGACCAGGATGGTCTTGATCTCTTGACCTCATGATCCACCCACCTCGACCTCCCAAAGTGCTGGGATTATAATGATTTTTCTTTTTTAAAAAATGTTTGCTGATTGTTTCTTAGTAAACAGAAAAAAAGAAAAAAAAATATTTGCTGAGCAAGATGGCTCACACCTGTAATCCCAACACTTTGGGAAGCTGAGGCCAGAGGATTGCTTGAGCCCAGGAGTTCAAGACCAGCCTGGGCAACATAGGGAGACCCTGTCTCTACAAAAAAAATTAAAAATTAGCTGAGTGTGGTGGCTCATGCCTTTAGTCCTGGAATCACTTGAGCCTGGGAGGTTATGGCTGAAGTGAGCCATGATCACACCACTGCACTCCACCTTGGGTGACAGAATGAGACTCTGTCTCTAAAAAAAAAAAAAGAAGAAAAATTATTAGAGACAGGGTCTCTGTCATCCTGGCTGGAGTGTAGTGGCATGATTAGAGCTCACTGTAACCTCAAATTCCTGAGCTCAAAGGTTCTCCTGCCTCAGCCTTCTCGGTAGCTAGGACCACAAGTGTGTGTTGCCATTCCCAGCTAATTTTTTTGTTTGTTTGTTTGTTTGTAGAGACAGGATCTTGCTATATTACCCAGACTGATATTGAACTCCTGGGCTCAAGCAATCCTCCTGCCTTGGCCTCCCAAAGTGCTGAGCCATGGCGTGGGCCCTATATTATGGCTTTTTGATCTGAAAACTATGTTATTACACCCATTTTACTAATACAGAGCCAAAGCCTAGAGCAGTAAACACACCTAGGAATTGCTGGGGTTTGGATTCTGGTCTGTCTGACAATATAGTCTACATTCTTCATCATCATGCTGTACCTTCGCAAATTTTTTTGTTTTTGTGTGTGTGGGGGGGGAGGATGGAATCTTACTTTATTGCAGGCTAGAGTGCAGTGGCCTGATCTCAGCTCACTGCAATCTCTACCTCCAGGGTTCAAGTGGTGAACCCAGAGTAGCTGAGATTACCGACGTGTGCCACCACACCGAGCTAATTTTTATATTTTTAGTAGAGATGGGGTTTCTCCATGTTGGTCAGGCTTGGTCTCGAACTCCTGACCTCAGGTGATCCATCTGCCTCAGCCTCCCAAGTTCTGGAGTTACAAGAGTGAGCCATGGCACCCAGCCTCCTCAAATATTTTTGAATATCTGATAACGTCCCTGTAACTCGTGTGTTCAGGCCATGAGTCTAAGAAAGTCTCCCTATGCTGCCAGATCTGGTCTTGAACTCCTGGCCTCCAGAAATCCTCTCACTTTAGCCTCCCAAAGTGCTGGGATTACAGAGGGGAGAACATTTCAATATGACTTGTTTTTTTCACCTTGATCATTCCTTAGACAGCTTCTCCCTTCTAGAAGCAGAGGAGTAGTATAGAGAAGAGGATATATTTGGATATAATTTGTCATAAGTGTATGACATTTAAGTTATGATTTATATTTATGGTATATATATGTATCATTGCCTGGAAAGTGCTGTTAAAAGAAATAAAAGAAAAGAAAACATATGTATCATAAAGCATTCAACTATTCCTCACTCCATCATACATTCCGCTTCCCTTCCAAAGATACCAAGCAATTTTTCACATTTATTATGTCATTTAATGGACATAATAGGCCTATAAAGTAGCTTCCAAAATTTCTGTTTTCCAGATGAGGAAACGCAGCCCTAGAGGACCAAATGATACAGCCAACGTCATCAGTGATGGAGCCTGGATGGCTTCAAGCCAATCCGCCTCCAGAGCGCAGGAGTTGAGCCATGCCTTTCTCCCTGCACAACCATGACCTTACACCCTCAACCTGTCATCAGAACTAAGGATATTCTGTTTTAACCCGGAGAAACAATTATTTGGGCATCAGTTAAATGTATAATTATACATGTATTTTGAGTAGAAGTAGAGGGCTTACAGGTACAAAGATCAATAATATTTTGGCATAGAGATGAACCAAAAGTCCAGCCTTCTACACTGGCTGATGTCGGCTGAACGCTGAGCCTGAGGGAATAAAAGGAAGGAAAGACCTACACTTCAGTGGCAACTATGTTTTTGTTGCTGTTGTTGTTGTTGTTTAGAGAAAGATTCTTGCTCTGTCACCCAGACTGGAGTGCCGTGGCTCCATCTCAGCTCACTGCAACCTCTGCCTTCCAGGTTCAAGCGTGTCTCCTGCCTCAGCCTCCCCAGTAGCTGGGATTATATTTTTAGTAGAGACAGAGGTTCATCATGTTGGCCAGGGTGGTCTTGAACTCCTGACCTCAAGTGATCCACCTGCCTCAGCCTCCCAACTTGCTGGGATTACAGGCGTGAGCCACTGCGCCTGGCCTAATATTTTGTAAACACCAAAAAGAAGTCACTCTGCTTTAATTCCAAACATAATGTTGACACCATGTGTGGTGGCTCATATCTATAATCCCAGAATTTTGGGAGGCTGATAGGAGGATCACTTGAGACCAGGAGCTAGAGACCAGCCTGGGTAACATGGCAAGACTCTGTTACTACAAAAAATTAAAAAATTAGCCAGGTGTGGTGTCATGCACCTGTGGTCTTAGCTATCTGGGATGCTGAAGGGGAGAGTCACTTGGGGATCAAGGCTGCGGTGACCCATGATTGCACCACTGCAATCCAACTTGAGCAACAGAGTAAGCCCCTGACTCAAATAACAAAGTAACATGGCCGGGTGTGGTGGCTCACGCCTGTAATCCCAGCACTTAGGCCAGGGCAGGAGGACCACTTGAGGCCAGGAGTTCCATGGCCCATCCTGTTCTGTGCCTCATGCAGCTGCTTCTACCTGCAACGCCTTTCTTCCCTCCTCAGCCTCCAATGAGCCTGCTCAAAAGTCAGCACTGAAAAAAAAAAAAAAGGCCGGGCGCAGTGGCTCACGCCTGTAATCCTAGCACTTTGGGAGGCCGAGGTGGGTGGATCACCTGAGGTCAGGAGTTTAAGACCAGCTTGGCCATCATGGTGAAAATCCATCTTTATTTTTTAAAAATAAAAAATAATAAAAAAAAAATAGCGCTGGTCACATGGGAATCCCATCCCAAAACCACAGTGCGTCTTCTACCTCTTGCCCTCACAACACACACGGGTTGAGTATCCCGCATTTGAAATGCTTGAGACGGGAAGTGTTTTGGATTTCAGATTTGGGAATATCTGTATACACATAATGAGATATCTTGAGGATGAGACCCAAGTGTAAACACAAAATTCATTTATGTTTCATATACACCTTTTATACACATTGCCAATGGTAATTTTATATAAAATTTTTAACAACTTTATGCAAGAAATACTTTTGACTGTGACCTATCATATTAGATGAGGTGTGGAATTTTCCACTTGTGGTGTTATGTTGGCACTCAAAAACTTTCAGATCAGGAAAAGAAAAAAAAAAAAAGGCTGGGCACCGTGGCTCACACCTGTAATTCCGGCACTTTGGGAGGCTGAGGCGGCAGATCACCTGAGGTTGGGAGTTTGAGACCAGCCTGTCGAACATGGAGAAACTCTGTCTCCAAAACAAAAAAGAAAAGAAAAGTTTCAGATCTTGGCCAGGAGTGATCGCTCACGCCTGTAATTTTAGCACTTTGGGAGGCCGAGACGCACGGATCACCTGAGGTCAGGAGTTCGACACTAGCCAGGCCAACATGGGAAACCCCATCTCTACTAAAAAGTACAGGTGCAGTGGCTCACACCTGTAATCTCAGCACTTTGGGAGGCCAAGGTGGGTAAATCACCTGAGGTCGGGAGTTTGAGACCAGACTGTTCAACATGGAGAAACCCCGTCTCTACTAAAAATACAAAATTAGCCAGGCATGGTGGCGCATGCCTGTAATCCCAGCTACTCAGAAGGCTGAGGCAGGAGAATAGCTTGAACCTGGGAGGCAAAGGTTGCATTGAGCTGAGATTGGGCCACCACACTCCGGCCTGGGTGACAGAGCAAGACTCTATCTCCAAAAGAAAAAAAAAGTTTGAAGAATAAATGAATATTGTCCACACCTCAATTCTTGAAAGTTTATACTTATGTATAGCCTCTGCATATAAGAATTAAGACTGGGTGTGATGGCTCACACCTGTAATGCCAATACTTTGGGAGGCCAAGGCAGGAGGATTGCTTGAGGCCAGGAGTATGAGACCAGCCTGGGTAATATAGTGAGACCCTGCCTCTACAAAAGAAAAACAACAATATTGGTAAAATAGCACAGATTTTTTTTCAAAAGAGAATTGATGTTGGTAATGGGTCCCTTCATTTGCACGGAATTTCAGATTAAATCACTCCAATCCTCGGAACAGCTCTCAGGGTATTATTATGACATTTCTCAGACGAGAGAAACAATAGCCCGAAGTCACACTGTCAAAACTGGTGGAACTGGGATCCTGGCATTTTGGCCCTCCCTTCTCCACTGCAATGCCTGCCCCTGAGAGGGTATGCATAAATCTACAGCATCTGTTATTTTTCATGTGTTGCCAGCATGTCACAAATCCAGTCTAAATAAAATGCACAACTTCCTCTTGCTACCTAGCCTCACCCTCCGGCTAGGATTTCTAAGTTGCTGTCACCAGTGGGTTCCATTCCTGGACTATGCTCATGCCCTTTCCATAAACCAGGACCATCTCTGGGCATCTGCCTTCCTTCTACCCAAGCTCAAAGCAGGTCCTGAGGAGGTGAAGGTCACAAATGCACCTAGAAGGGAGTTTCTAGTTCAAAAACAGTCCTTCCTGTACAACCCTAAGCATGATAACCCCATTCTAGTCTCAAACTACCTCCAAGAAAAGTGGCTCATCCAAGTGGCCCTGTTCATCATGCCCAGGAGATGATCCGGGAATTGTGTCTGTGAACATTAAAATCCTAATGAAATGCACTAGGCAGCTTGGCATTTAAAAGATTCCTGCTAGCAATGAGGAAGCAAAGTGAAGATTCTTCTGGAAGGAGACTAACTGACCCCAGAGAATTGTCCTGTTCATCTCATTGATACCTAATGGGTTTGCTTAAAGAAGCACTCAGCAGCTCCTACTTCCAGGCCTGGAATTCTTGGAAATATGGTCTTTCCGGGCTCCCCACTGCCTGGCGTTGGAGCCTTGTTTCCTCATCCCGCTTCCCTTTCCTCCTGAAACTGTTTATAGACATGAGGTTCCTGCTTGAGAGCCGAGGAAGGCCTGAGTGCCCTCCCTGAGTCACCCACCTTGGGGAAAACGAAGATACAGGGTGGGCAAAGCCATGTACTAAATGATACATCGGAAAAGAAAGATTCGTCTAGATTTCATAATGGCTCTGTGCTTCATATCACTTTCATTTTTATGTCAGAAACAGGATTCAGTGCCTCTTACTCACAGTTGCATCATTGATGGCAGAGGGACGCTGTGTTTCTTGGCAGAGGCCGGCCCTTACAGATGAACTGGGGTGATGGGGCTCATGCTGGGTCTGAAACATACATTAAGAAGCATTTTCTCTCCCTTGTTGGAGATGCTTCCCCACATTTCTCTCAACAGCCAGTTCTAAGCCCCTCTGTCCCTTCCTCAAACTAGCAGCTACACCCGCCTCAAACAGGCTCATTTACCCTGAGCAAAGAAGACCCCATCCTACATTCTCAGTGTTCCTCATCCACACTTCCAGGCCTGCCTCCCTTCTTCCTTTCACCTGAGTCTGCCACCTCCTCATCCATCTGCCCAGGAGCAGTGCGCTAACAAACATCTCCTCTCCCTAAGATGTCTGCAATCAGCTCTTTCCTCCAGCTCTTCCCGTCAACATCCAAACATGCCCAAGTCTCTCACACTGAAATATTAAAAAGTAATCCCTTCACCACAATTCCCCTCCAGCTATGGCCTTAGCTCTCCCTACACAGCTCCAAAACTGGCATCAGGCCCATCCTACTCCCAAAACAGTTCTTACCAAGGTCACTGTGATCTTTGGTTGATCAAACCCAGTTGTTAGTCTGGTTTCCATCTTCCTTCCTGCTTACAGCTGATGCTCATTTTATCCTCCCGGGCTTTTCTTAACTGCTCTCAGGTGCCCAGCTTCAGCAGGCTCCTGACCCCCATGGGCAGGACAGGGAGATGTTCTCCCCTGTACACAGACTGGCCTTGAGAAGCCATATTGCAATCTTGGAGGGTCCTATGTTATGGTCATGTGATCTGAAAGTTAGTACCTTAATAGAGAAAGATTCCAAGTCCCCATCAATAATAGTTTCTGTTTTCCAAAATTCCAGGAATGTCTCCAGTCTCCATTTGAAGGACACAATCTTTCTTTAGAAATGCTAAAGTTGTGGAGGGACTTGATCTAGTCAGCTGTTCTGTCTTTACCAGAGATTTGCATATCTTTGGTCCCATCCTAGTTGATAGATAGTTCTTTTCTTAGAAGGCAACCTCACTTACAAGGGGCTAAAATACACTGTTGGCCTTGGGTACCAACAACAAGGAGTCCTGTAACTGGCATGAGATCATCCACGAGAGGTTCCTGATTCTTCTCCTACTGACTAACCCCTGCTCTAGATTTCTCCTCCCGTTCCTCCTTAGAGGCCCGCCTAAAAGCCTTCACATCCTGTAAGCCCCCAACCCCATTATGCAGTCAGTTCCCCTCTGTAGTCCCTCCCAGGATTATAAATTTAACATACTCAAGTATTGACTAGTCTTGACATTCTATTAGGGTCATTTAGGGGCTTATTCTCACATTTATTTTCATTTCAAAACAGTGTGTTAAAAAGCAATCAATAACTGCCTGATACCTAGACAAACACCCAGACTCATTATGTCAATAACCTGGTAAATGTTTCACTTGCTGGTTTCCAGCTGCCACCAGGAAAGATCCTCCCATTTGCCAGATGCTCAAATGGTGCCTGGAAAACAGATCTATAAGGTGCATTATCCTGGGAGGGAGAACCACAGCAAATCAATAATTTCATATCTATTTTTTTGCGGGGGTGATGGGTAGGCATGGTGTGCTGGAAACAGCATGGACTAAACTTGGATTCATCTCGAACAAAACCAGACTCTAATTCTTATCATGTCACTTACTAGCTCTGTGTAGTCTCTAGAACTCACGTTCCTCATCCATACAATGGTTAATACAAATAACAGGATGGAGCCGGGCATGGTGGCTCACACCTGTAATCTGAGCACTTTGGAAGGCTGAGGCAGATGGATTACCTGAGGTCAGGAGTTCGAGATCAGCCTGACCAACACGGTGAAATCCCATCTCTACTAAAAATACCAAAATTAGCCAGGTGCGGTGGTGGGCGCCTGTAATCCCAGCTACTTGGGAGGCTGAGGCAGGAGAATTGCTTGAACTCAATAGGCAAAAGTTGTAGTGAGCCAAGATCATGCCATTGTACTCCAGCCTTGATGACAAATAACAGGATGGCCTCCTCTGCTAGGGATTGTTACTATAAGAGATACGAAAGCCCTTTGTGTGCTGTAAACTTCGTGAGTCTTTTGTGAGCTTCACTACCATTGCTCAAATGGGCAGCAGAGTTGTTTTTGGCCGATATCATGGATGATCTGTGATAGAAGAAAAACTGGAGCTGCCATTAAGCAGCTCAGCTTTGCCTTGGCCCAGCTGGTGACTTTGGACATAGGATGCCTGCATGACTTCACAGGATTCTTTGGAGGTGGGAATTGGCTTCCAAAGGGCAAGCAAGTCTTGGGGCACTCAATAGTATAAACCCTTTATTAAGAAGCAAACTGAGAACATTTGTTCTCCCTCTGTCTTGGTAATAGCCACAGCAAGAAGCACTGACAGAAAAGAAAATAAAGACAAAATAAAGAGAAACAATGGAGAAACCTTGTTTCTACTAAAAATATAAAAATGAGCCGAGTATGGTGGCACACTGCTGTAGTCCCAGCTACCCGGGAGGCTGAGGCAGAAGAACCGCCTGAACCTGGGAGGCGGAGGTTGCAGTGAGCTGAAATTGCACCACTGCACTCCAGCCTGGTCAACAGAGCAAGACTCCATCTCAAAAAAAACAAACAAACCGGCCGGGCGCGGTGGCTCACGCCTGTAATCCCAGCACTTTGGGAGGCAGAGGCGGGTGGATCACGAGGTCAAGGGATCGAGACCATCCTGGTCAACATGGTGAAACCCCGTCTCTACTAAAAATACAAAAATTAGCTGGGCATGGTGGCACGTGCCTGTAGTCCCAGCTACTCGGGAGACTGAGGCAGGAGAATTGCTTGAACCCAGGAGGCGGAGGCTGCGGTGAGCCGAGATCGCGCCATTGCACTCCAGCCTGGGTAACAAGAGCGAAACTCCGTCTCAAAAAAAAAAAAAAAAAAACAAACAAACAACAAAAAAAAAAGAACTTCGGTAATCTACTGATAATAAGAGTCATCCAATCCTATTCTCATGTGCCTGGTCTGGCAGCAGAAGACCCCTGCAGTCTGACCTTGAACTGGTCACTTCCGTTTCCTGTCCTCTTTATCTGTTCAACTAGGGACATTGAGAGCCCTCCTTCGGTAATTATTGTGTCGGCATCAAGTGAGGTAATATATTTGAAAGAATTTGGTAAACAGCATCTGTTTACAAAGCTGTATGCATGTGAATGATTGACATTATTTACAGTAAGTTTGCGAGATAAATATGAAGGGAACCCAATGATAGTCCATTTTTTGGCCCTACTAGACAAAGGCAGAAGTTTCTGTTTAAGAAGAACCAGGGTGGGTGGGTCCTTCCAGTAACCAGTGCAGCCACAAAGAGGAGGTCTTCGATCAAGTTCTAGAGCACAACAGCTTTGGTATTGTAGATTTGAGTCCTGCCTACCGTCAAGAGCGGTGACAATTTACATATTCCTAGGCAATTTATTTAATCTTTGTAAGCCTCCGGTGTATCTTCTGTAAAATGAGAATAATAATAGCACCTACCTCACAGAGTCGTTATGTTGATTACTCGAGATAATGCACTTAAAACAGTTTGCACAATGCCGGCTCAGTACGGTGTGAGTTGTACTTTGGGCAGGCAGGTAGGCTGGAGGAGGAAAAGGGGATTGAACGCATTCACCGGTAATTTAGTTCTGTTTTGCTCCATGCCATGGGTTATTCTCACCTAAGGAAGTATTTAAAACTTATACATGTTTGCAAGAACTGGAACGTCATATGGAAGATGAGAGTTGGTATTGCTGCTTATGGCAGAGAGATAGGGAAGTGATTGCTTTTCCTTTATCTCTTCTCCCAGTGTTGTTTGTGAAAGGACGCAGCTTTGTTTTGTTTTGCTTTGTTTTTGAGACAGAGTTTCACTCTTGTCGCCCAGGCTGGAGTGCAATGGTGCGATCTCGGCTCCCTGCAACCTCCGCCTCCCAGGTTCAAGCGATTCTCCTGCCTCAGCCTCCCGAGTAGCTGGGATTACAGGCATGTGCCACCACGCCCGCTTAATCTTGTATTTTTGGTAGAGACAGGATTTCTCCGTGTTTCTCAGGGCGTCTCGAACTCCTGACCTCAGATGATACGCCCATCTCAGCCTCCCAAAGTGGTGGGATTACAGGCGTGAGCCACCACACCTGGCCTGTTTTGGTTTTTATAATTTAAAAAGTAAAAAACAGCCAGGCGCGGTGGCGCGTGCCTGTAGTCCCAGCAACTTGGGAGGCTAAGGTGGGAGGATCGCTTGAGCCCAGGAGTTCTGGGCTGTAGTGCGCTATGCCAATCAGGTGTCCGCACTAAGTTCGACATCAGTATGGTGAAGTCACCAGACTGACTTCCCAAGAGCGGGGGACCACCAGGTTGCCTAAGGAGGGGTGAACCGGCCCAGGTCGGAAACGGAGCAAGTCAAAACTCCCATGCTGATCAGTAGTGGGATTGCGCCTGTGAATAGCCACTGCACTCCAGCCTGGGCAACATAGCAAGACCCCGTCTCTTAAAAAAAAAATTTAAAAAAAAAAAAAAAGAAAAAAAAAATGTGAAAAACAAGACTTGCCCTGAAATGTAGTAGCAGTTGGCTCTGAAAATGCCTAAAAATCAAGAAGTCTTTGAAAGATAGAGAGAGAAATCTATAGCTTGCAGGAAGAGAGGTCAGAAAGATAATATTAAAGTGATAGATTCTTTTTTTGTTTTTCTTTTTACTTTTTTTTTTTTTAAGACAGGATTTCACCATATTGGTCAGGCTGGTCTCGAACTTCTGACCTCAGGTGATCCGCCCACCTCAGCCTGCCAAAGTGCTGGGATTACAGGTGTGAACCACCGCGCCCAGCTTTTTTTTTCTTTTTTTTTTTTTTTTTTTTTTTTTTTTTTTTTTTTTTTTTTTTTTTTTTTTTTTTTTTTTTTTAGTAAAGACGGGGTTTCACCATGTTGTTCAGGCTAGTCTTGAACTCCTGACCTCAGGTGATCCACCCGCCTTGGCCTCCAAAGTGCTTGGATTACAGGCGTGAGCCACCACGCCCGGTCAAAGTGATAGATTCTTATTGCACTTGAAATAAAACCTATGAACTTCAATGGGGCCTAAAAGTAGTTTCCATGGGGCCAGGCGCGGTGGCTCACACCTGTAATCCCGGCACTTTGGGAGGCCGAGGTGAGCAGATCATGACGTCAGGAGATAAAGAGCATCCTGGCCAACATGGTGAAACCCTGTCTCTTAAAAGAAAACAAAAAAAGTAGTTCCCTGAATTTGGAAGGTACTTAATGTAGGACTGAGCTATTGCTTTTCACCTTCCAGTTGCCCTTCCTCCAGCCTCCAAGGCCAGCAAGCATCTGGTCTCCAGCTATCCCGGCTCCTATCAACACTGCCCGCCATGCTCTGCCAGCTACCTCCACGTTTGCAACTCAGGTCTCTGCTCCATGTTATCTACTTCTAAGGGTTCTTGGCATTCCATCTCATTATCCTTTTTCTTTTCTTTATAGTATTTATACACTATCACAGATTATCTCATTTGCTTACATTTTGCTGTGTTTACCTATTAGTTTACGTGTTTGCTTTCTCTAGAATAAAGTAGTTTTGGCTGGGTGTAGTAGCTCACACCTGTAATCCCAGCACTTTGGGAGGCCAAGGCAGGCGGATCACAAGGTCAGGAGATCAAGATCATCCTAGCCAACATGGTGAAACCTCGTCTCTACTAAAAATACAAAAATTAGCTGGATATGGTGGCACATGCCTGTAGTCCCAGCTACTTGAAAGGCTGAGACAGGAGAATCACTTGAACCCAGGAGGCGGAGGTTGCAGTGAGCCAAGATCTTGCCACTGCACTCCGGCCTGGCAACAGAATGAGACTCTGTCTCAAAAAAATAAAAAATAAAAATAACAGAATACAGTAGTTTTGGCCAGGCAAGGTGGCTCATGCCTCTAATCCCAGCACTTTGGGAGGTTGAGGAGGGTGGATCACCTGGGGTTGGGAGTTCGAGACCAGCCTAACCAACATGGAGAAACCCCATCTCTACTAAAAATACAAAAATTAGCAGGTTATGGTGGCGCAAGCCTGTAATCCCAGCTACTTGAGAGGCTGAGGCAGGAGAATCGCTTGAACCCAGGAGGCAGAAGTTGCAGTGAGCCGAGATCGCACCATTGCATTCCAGCCTGGGTGACAAGAGTGAAACTCTGTCTCAATTAAGAAAAAGAATACAATAGTTCCCCCTTATTGGAGGCTTTGCCTTCTTCAGTTTCAGCTACCGGAGGTCAGCAAAGCTCTGAAAACATTAAATGAAATATTCCAGCTTTGCAGACATCAATTCTGTCCAGAGCCTCTCACCACCAGCTATGGTCAACCCCACTCACTGTATTCTTTCACATCGCGGTCCACGGGCCACGTCTCCTTCAGGCTGTTCGCAGACAAAGTTCCAAAGACAACAGAAATCTTTCATGTTCCCAACACTGAAGAGAAAGGATTTGGTTATAGGGTTCCTGAACTCACAAAATTATTCTATGGTGTATGAGTCAGGGTGGTGATGTCACATAATGACAGAGGTGGTAAATGCCGCCATAATGACACAGGTGGTAAATTCAGCTATGGGGAGAAATGTGATGATGAGAACTTATCCTGAAGCACAAAGATCCTGGTATCTTATTCATGGCAAATGCTGGACTCAACACAGGAGACTTTCAGTGTTTCATGGGCACCGCCAAGACTGAGGGGTCAGATGGCAAGCACTGGTCTTTGGCAAGGTGAAAGACAGCATGAATATCATGGAAGCCGTAAATCACTCTTAGTCAAGGAATGGCAGGACCAGCAAGAAGGTCCCCATTGCTGGCTAATAAATTTGACTTGTGTTTTATCTTAACCACCAGACCATGTCTTCTGTAGCTCAGGAGAGCACCCCTCCACCTCATTTGCTCACAATATCCTGGAATCTTTGTTCTCTCTCTGCAGTTCCTGGGTTCCATATCTTCTTTATTGTTTTCCATGTCTAGGTGAATTGCAGAGTTAAATTTGCGATTATGAAATCAAAATTAAATAATAAAAAGAAAAAGGAGGCTGGGTGTGGTGGCTCATGCCTGTAATCCCAGCACTTTGGAGGGCCGAGGCAGGTGGATTGCCTAAGATTGGCAGTTTGAGACCAGCCTGACCAACATGGAGAAACCCCGACTCTACTAAAAATACAAAATTAGCCAGGCGTGGTGGTGGGCACCTGTAATCCCAGCTACTCAAGAAGCTGTGGCAGCAGAATTGCTTGAACCCAGGAGGCAGATGTTGCAGTGAGCTGAGATTTCGCCATTGCACTCCAGACTGGGCAACAAAAGCGAAACTCCATCCCCCCAAAAAAAGGAGAAGAAATATTCAAAGGCCAGGCACAGTGGCTCATGGCTGTGATACCAGCATTTTGGAAGGCTGAGGCAAGAGGATCATTTGAAACCAGGGATTTCAGACCAGCCTGTGCAACATAACAAGACCTCATCTCTATAAAAACAAACAAAAAATAAATAAATATTTACTTTTTTAAAAAAGAACAAAAAGAAATATTCCTGAAATAGACATTTCATGTTTCCAATTGCACACAAGTCTGAGTAGTGTGATGAAATCTCTCACCATCCCACTCTGTCCAACCCAAGACATGAATCATTCCTTTGTCCAGTACGTTGACACAGGCTACCCATCCATTAGCTGCTTAGGAGCTGTCTGCATGATCCATTAGACTGCCATGGTAACTCAGTTCTTGTGTTCAAGTCATCCTTAATTAACTTAATAAAGTCCCCAAAGAGCAAGAATAGTGACGCTGACAGTCTAAATATGCCAAACACAAGCTGCAAAGTGCTTCCTTTAAGTCAGCCTCTTACTGTGCCTAATTTATAAATTACACTTTTATCTTTTTATTTATTTAGTTAGTTATTTGAGACGGAGTCTTGCCCAGGCTGGAGGGCAGTCATGTGATCTCAGCTCACTGCAACCTCTGCCTCCCAAGTTCAAGTGATTCTCCTGTTTCAGCCTCCCAAGTGGCTGGGGTTACAGGCGCCCACCACCACACCTGGCTAATTTTTGTATTTTTAGTAGAGACAGGGTTTCATCATGTTGGTCAGGCTGATCTCGAACTCCTGACCTCAGGTGATCCACCCTCTTTGGCCTCTCAAAGTGCTGGGATTACAGGCATGAGACACCACCCCCAGCCTACACTTTTTTTTTTTTTAAGCCAGTCAAATTTAGCAGTGAGGGGTTGTATACCAACTTTAGTGACACTAATGTTAATAAGTTCTGATAACCCACTACCATCGGACCAGCCCCAGCCTACACTTTTATCATAAGTATGTATGTACAGGAAAAAAACAGAGTGTATCTAGGGTTTAGCACCATCTGAGGCTTCAGGCATCCAGTGGGGGTCTTGGAAGGTAGCACCCAAGAATAAGAGGGGACAACTATACAAGCACATCAGAACACAACCTCATCTGTCTCATTTGGCCACTGTATCTCTAGCGATGAAACACTGACTAAGCACTCAATATGTATTTGAGAAAAAAAGAACACATAAATACATGTCAATTGCTAATGAGAAGGCGATGGGTAAGGGGCAGGCCAATAGTGCCCCTGCTCCCAGCTGACTGAAGGGGCATGCACTTATACCTGGGCAGAATATCGGGCATTTCAGGGAAAGAGCCGGTGGTCACAAAGGTCAAGGTATAGGTAGCAGTTGGTACAAGAGGCTAGTGCCATAGCGGAAACCTTGAAGTGTGGCTTAAACTTAGCCTTGTGTGTCTTTGGGCATAAACCTGCTGGTATTAGAGGCTACTTGCTTTTTGTTTTTTGGGGGATGGAGTTGCTCTCTGTCACCCAGGCTGGAGTGCAGTGGCATGATCTCGGTTCACTGCAACTTCTGCCTCCAAGGTTCAAGCAGTTCTCCTGCCACAGCCTCCCAAGTAGCCAGGATTACAGGTGCACGCCACCATGCCCGGCTAACTTTTTTGTATTTTTAGTAAAGATGGAGTTTCACCATGTTGGCCAGGCTGGTCTCGAACTCCTGACCTCAAGTTATCCACCGGTCTTAGCCTTCCAAAGTGCTGGGCTTACAGGCATAAGCTACTGTGCCCGTACCACCACATCTGGCTAATTTTCTTTTTTTTTTTTTTTTGAGACGGAGTTTGCTCTTGTTACCCAGACTGGAGTGCAATGGCGCGATCTCGGCTCACGGCAACCTCCGCCTCCTGGGTTCAAGCAATTCTCCAGCCTCAGCCTCCCGAGTAGCTGGGACTACAGGCACGCGCCACCACGCCCAGCTAATTTTTGTATTTTTAGTAGAGACGGGGTTTCACTACGTTGACTAGGATGGTCTCGATCTCTTGACCTCGTGATCCACCCGCCTCGGCCTCCCAAAGTGCTGGGATTACAGGCGTGAGCCACCGCACCCGGCCAATTTTCGTATTTTTAGTAGAGACAGGGTTTCACCATATTGGTCAGGCTAGTCTTGAACTCCTGATTTTGTGATCCACCCACCTAGAGGCTACTCAGATCTGATGCCTGCGCTTTAGAGTGGTAGTGGATATAAGGGCAATGGTCCATGTCTTTTCTAAATAAAAAACCAAAAGACAACATTTTGGTTATCTAAATTCCCTTAAGGGAATCAAATTCTTGGGAAATCTCATAGCTCACTTTGATTTAATACACATTTACTGGGCCTAGTCCCATAGCAAGATGAACAAGATTCAGAGTATATTCTTCACAGCGCAGCTATGACTAGAATGGGAATAATGAATAAAAAGCAGAATGGGAAAAGAGTAATAAAGTACCAGCAATAAATTCTCCAGGAGCATGGAGCAAAGACTCAGAAGACCCATCTAAAGTCAACTCCAAGGAGATTTTGGCTTTCCCTTTCTGTTGAGGTGAAAGTGCAACCTGTGAAAAGTGAAATCCAGCTGGGAGTGGTGACTCACTCCTGTAATCCCAGCTCTTTGGGAGGCCGAGGTGGGTGGATCACAAGATCAGGAGTTCAAGACTAGCCTGACCAATATGGTGAAACCCTGTCTCTACTAAAAATACGAAAATTAGCCAGGTGTGGTGGTACGCAACTGTAGTCCCAGCTACTCAGGAAGCTGAGGCAGGCGAATCCCTTGGACCTGGGAGGCAGAGGTTGCAGTGAGCCTAAATCATGCCACTGCACTCTAACCTGGGTGGCAGAGCGAGTCTGCATCTCAAAAAAAAAAAAAAAAAAAAGAAAGAAAAGAAAAATAAAGTGAAATCCACAACAAAAACTGCCCATGAGGTCATCTTACCAGCCTCCCCTGCTCTCACAGTCAAGATGGCTCCTTAATGTCTGATATCCTTTTCTCAGCATTGCAAATAGTGACAGGCCTGGGGGCACATGGGCAAACTGCCTTGCTGTTTGCAGAAAGGAGGACAAGATCTTGAACCACTCAGTTCTTCAAGAGGAACATGTAGTTCTGACCACATCTTGGGCTGTTCTACAGGCTGCCAGGAAAGAAATGAAACTTCTGCTTACTTTGGCAGGTGAAGGTGAAGCTCTGAACTCCAAGGGAAGTGTCTCCTTTTATTTATTTTTATTTTTTGTAGAGATGGGGAGTCTCACTATGTTGCTCAGGCTGGTCTTGAACTGCTAGGCTCAAAGGATCCTCCAACCTTGGCCTCCCAAAGTGCTGGAATTACAGGCCTGAGCCATTGTGCCTGGCCAAGTGTCTCCTTTTAGCAATGAGCCTGCTGTTGAAAAGGCTGTGTGCCTATGAGCTTTTGTGGCCATTTGTTTTGTTTTGTTTTTTGAGACAGAGTCTTGCTCTGTCACCCAGGTTGGAGTGCAGTGGCATGATCTTGGCTCACCGCAAACTTCGCCTCCTGGGTTCAAGTGATTCTCCTGCCTCAGCCTCCTGAGTAGCTGGAATTACAGGCGTGCACCACCACACTCAGCTAATTTTTGTATTTTTAGTAGAGACAGGGTTTCACTGTGTTGGCCAGACTGGTCTCGAAATCCTGACCTCATGATCCGCTCGCATCCGCCTCCCAAAGTGCTGGGATTACAATCTTGAGCCACCATGCATAGCCTTTTGTGGACTTGTTTACAATTAAAAAAAAAAAATCCTTTCTAACATATCATGTTAGAAATGCCACTGTCTACACAGCAGAGCCTGGAGGTTCACCTCCATGCAGAGGGTTTGTGGAAAAGCTGGAGCTACGGGGTCCACACATCTGGCATCTGGGCTCAATCCTGTGCCAAACACTTTTACTTAAGCAACTCTTTCGCCATCTGTGCCTCAGTTTCCTCATCTCCCATCTGAGGAAATGGATGAGAACAGTGCCTTTCAAACTGCCTTTTTTTCTTTTTCTTTTTTTTTTTTTTTTGAGACAGAGTCTTGCTCTGTCACCCAGGCTGGAGTGCAATGGTGTGATCTCAGCTCACTGCAATCTCGCCTCCCAGGTTCAAAGGATTCTCCTGCCTCAGCCTCCCAAGTAGCTGAGCTTACAGGCACCCACTATCATACCTGGCTAATTTTTGTATTTTTGTAGAGACAGGGTTTCACTATGTTGGCCAGGTTGGTCCTGAACTCCTGACCTCAGTTGATCCACCTGCCTCGGCCTCCTAAACTGCTGAGATTGCAGGCATGGGCTACCATGCCTGGCCTGCAACCATTGTTTTAAAAAGGGGAAATAGCATAGTTTAGAATATAAAATGCCAGGGTATATTACAGTTAATAAGTATTGTCTTAGGAAATGTTTGTTTTATCCATAAACACATATGACTGACATCAACACGAAAAGTATTTTTCACTGTGAGTTATTCTGCAAAAAAGAAGAAAGAAACCTCAAAACAAGCTATATAGAGTCTGCTTTGAAGAGAGACAGACCAATCAATAAGTGGGCACCACTCCTTGCCTAATTGTCTATTTCCCATTGTTTGCCTGAGGACTGAGCCTGGCTCCAAGTGAACATGCCATTTGGCTCCTCTCTCTCACTGTGGACAGTGACCTAGAAAAGGAGACGCTCAATGCTGCGTTTATTGTCCAGCATGACATCAGCCAGAAAGCATTGCGAAAATAATATTATGATTATTGAGTGAAGGCCCGCTATGTGCTGGATTTTGTGTTCAGTGATTTAAATATATTTTAGTTGATTCTTACAACAAGGTGTCTGTTGTTTAAGGGGTGTGTGATTGTCCTCGTTTTTCAGAAAAGGAAACTGAGGCACAGAGATGTTTTGGTGTGGTATTCCAAGGTCATAGAATGCGTACATGGCTAAGGTAGGATTGGAGCCCTTATCTATCTGTCTCTGAAGTCCTTTCCATTATCCACTTTTTCCAGGCTAAGATGCTTTGCAAAAAAGTGGCTTTGAAATAGCAGTTCCCTTCATATTGTATAAGTAACCAAGTCATCTCCTGACTGGCTGTGGCTCTGACTCTGACCTAGAGGTGATGGAATGGAGTTGGTTTACATTTCTAAGGAAGTAATCAAACTACCTTTCCTGGAGGGGGGTTGGGAGGGTCTCAGAAGGCCTGAATTAAATTGGAGGTCTAATTTGCAGACATTCCTTCCTTTTTTTTTTTTTTGAGACGGAGTTTTACTCTGTCACCAGGCTGGAGTGCAGTGGTGCAATCCGAGATCACTACAACCTCCGTCTCCTGGGTTCAAGCGATTCTTGTGCCTTGGCCTCCCGAGTGGCTGGGATTATAGGCATGCCCTACCACACCCAGCCAATCTTCGTATTTTTAGTAGAGACAGGGTTTCACCATGTTGGCCAAGATGGTCTCGATCTCCTGACCCGCCTCAGCCTCCCAAAGTGCTGGCCTTGTTTTCTTTTCTTTTTCTTTTTTTTTTTTTTTTTT
>PVKV010031755.1:0-20632 GCA_004027835.1 Alouatta palliata | reverse complement strand
AGTTTTGCTCTTGTTACCCAGGCTGGAGTGCAATGGCGCGATCTCGGCTCACCGCAACCTCCGCCTCCTGGGTTCAAGCAATTCTCCTGCCTCAGCCTCCCGAGTAGCTGGGACTACAGGCATGTGCCACCATGCCCAGCTAATTTTTGTATTTTTAGTAGAGACGGGGTTTCACCATGTTGACCAGGATGGTCTCGATCTGTTGACCTCATGATCCACCCGCCTCGGCCTCCCAAAGTGCTGGGATTACAGGCGTGAGCCACAGCGCCCGGCAAAATGGAAGTTTCCTAACTTCAATTTCGTCCTAGGTTTTAACTTTCTTGGATGTGGGAGGGTTAACTGGTGATCTTCAGCTCCTGACTCAAAGGGTCAGACTGTGATGGAGACTCATTTAAATGGTTTGTATGTATGGGTATCTGGAAGACAATTTGGGTCTTATGATAATTGCTAATTGATATATTAGAATATTTAATTACAAATATGCAAACCATAGGGCAGAATACATATTATGAATATTTAATACAGAAACACTGAGACATGTATGAAGAACTGCATTTTCTTTAACGTATGAGCAAATCTAAATAATTTTGTTAGTGGATTATCATCAAAAGCAGTGGGATATAGTATTAGCACTGCTCTTCACCTTCAAAAAACCTCAGCCGAGTCTGCCCATCAACTCTACCAGGGACTTTTTCATATGCTAGACGTCGTTTTTTGACCTGTGGTAGTTGTGAGTACATAAAACCTGTTTAAAAAAGAAAAAGGAAAACCATTTTATTGCTTACAATAGTTAAGTACAGATATTTTTTCCTTACTATTCAAATGTATTCTGTGTCTTCATCATCTATCTACAAAGTGTCAAAATTTCTAAACTAGGATAAAATAACTATTAAAAAGTATGTTTTAAACATAAATGCCTCTGTACCTAATGGCCTAGTATTAAAAATTAGTAATAAATGTATATATTTTTATGCTTATGCCTTGTAGAAGTAGTTAAATCACCCTGGATTTCAATTTTCTCTTCTGCGAAATGAAAAGTTATAATATATAATCTCTAAGGTCTGCAGTTCTAACATTTTTAAGTAAAAACAATCCAGATGGTTTGGGAAGCAACTCAGCCAGGGCTTCCTAATTCCTGAAAGTTTCTAATAAGTCCTCATTAATTAGGATATAAGTTAGAGGCTCATTGTGACTGACTTTTAACCTAAAACAAAGACATATGCCTGGTCTTTGTGTACCTGGTATCCATCTTTGTGGTGAGAGTGTATATAATTCTTTCAGGGTTTTTTTTTTCTTCGTCTTTTTTTTTTAGTTTGCCCTTCCTATTCCTGACTGCAGCTTTTCACTTGGGCTAATTTTCTTCTCAGGAACATATATACCCTCTGTGAGGCATCATTTTCACTAAGGACAATTTCTTTTCAGGGAGATGTTATGTATTTAGGAAATCTATCTGTAAATTCATGTCTTTAAAGGCATGTCTGGAAAACAAATCTTTAACTCCAATTAAGGAGTTAAAGAATCCTTAAATGAACAATTAGATGAAACACAGGGAATACTAATGATGACAGGACCTTGGTACTTCACTGTAAAACTCTGAGAGAGCCTGGACTACCAGTAGCATGCTGGTAAATGTTTATCAACCAGCTCTTGGGGTGGTGTGGGGAAAACAGAGAAAGGCCTGATTTACAGCATTTGCCAGTTTTTGTGGTATGAAGATATCCACCATGGTTGATTTTAAGCTGCCAATGTGATAGAAACAATGTTTTTTTCCTGCATATCAATCTCTCACAGTCAATTCTAAAATTTCTAAAAACACTAAAATTTCTTTTTCTAGAGCTGCCAGGAAGCTTTCCCATGAAATGAATGTATATTTTGCACCTATTTAATAACTCCAATTTATTATCTGTATATTATTTATGTATGGATATCCACATATTATTTATGTATGGATATCTACATATAGTTATCCCTATATTAGTATCCACATGTTCAGTTGTAAAGCGCACACAAATTTCCAGCTAACCAGTACAAAGTGTCCCAAGTAAATTCACAGATGAAAATAGTTTTGAAGAGATTACCAGCATTTTGGATATTACAAGCAAAATTTACTACATCCTTGCCAAGTTGGATAAAGAATCATCATTAATAAATGGAAGAAGTAAATAGTAAACTGACAGCAATGCAATTGTCAGAAATAACAAAAGTTCAAAAGAAAAAAAACCAACAACATTAAAAAAATCCCACTCTTGGCTCAAAATTATAATGTATCAATAAGAAAAACATAAAAATTAGAATACCATATTTAAAAATAGTATTAGTAGCTCATACTCAGCTTCCATTCCAGTCTTTAATATGCCATTTTTAATACTCTTGCTTTTAAGTTTTCCCTCATTAGCTTGCTCCTTGACCCATAGCTATAATGTGAAATTTCCCCTAAGCCCTGACGAATGATAAGTGGTGATCATGTAAGAACTCACCTTATATGGCTTTTTTATATATGATACATTAACATGAAATATCCTAGATTTTGATACTTATAGAGGCCAATTATTAAATCAGTAAAATGGAAAACTAAAAAATTTAAAACAGTTGTAATAATTATCCCTGGGGATATAATCTTATAATTGTAAGAGTTGTGATACCATTATTTAAAAGTTTAAAAGGCAGGGCCAGATGTAGTAGTTTCCACCTGTAATCCCAGCACTTTGGAAGGCTAAGCCAAGTGGATTGCTTGAGCCCAAGAGTTTGAGACAAGACTGGGCAACATGGCAAGACCTTTTCTCTACAAAAAATACAAAAATTGGCTGGGTGTGGTGGCGTGTGCCTTATGTTCCAGCTACTCAAGAGGTTGAAGAGGGATGATTCAGCCTGGGTGACAGAACAAGACTCTGTCAGTAATAACAATAAGTTTAAAAAGCAATGTATTTTGTTAAACAGCCATGCCAACAAATAAAAATAAAGCAATGTAGTAAGTAATTATATCATAGAGAGCACATATGTACCCTTCGGGACAAATGGAAAATTATCTTGAGGTTATGGGTTACACTAATGGCATTGGATAAAATTTCCAAGGCTGTGCCAATATTAATTCAAAAAGCGTGTACCGCAAAATGTAAACAATGTATTTGGAGGTAATGATGTACTATGAAAAAATCAGTTAAATAAAATTTGCCATAGTGAATGAAGATACGAATATCAAAGATTCATGTGAACTGTTTGAATAAAATTATTTCATGGAAATAACTTGGAAAGTGGAAGAAATTAATATTTCTAAACTGACATTATTTTATAGAGTATGTGATTTAAAAATATATAACTAAATTAGTGAATTAAAATGTAGGTAGATGTTTGACTATTTTACTCATATGCCTAAAGCTTAAATATTAGAATTTATTTAAAAACAACTTCTAGATCTTCTCATTGAAAATGCGAGGTTATATGTTGGAGTACCCTGTGCTCAAGAACATATAGTAATTCACATGTGTATTTTGTTTCAGAGTAGAAAAAGATGAAATTTTCATCTAGTTTATGAAGTTAGCATAACCTTTATGTCAAAATGTGATGAGGCACAAATAGAGAACACAATCTAATTTAATGAATGTAGACATGAAAATCATAAATATTAGCTACCATATTTAATAGCATATTAAAAGAATCTGTTAGGCTGGGCCCAGTGGCTCACGCCTGTAATTCCAGCACTTTGGGAGGCCAAGGCAGGTGGATTGCTAGAGCCTAGGAGTTCAAGACCAGCCTGGACAACATAACAAAACCCTGTCTCTACTAAAAATAGAAACAAATTAGCCAGGTGTGGTGGTGTGAGCCTGTAATCTCAGCTACTTGGGAGCCTAAGATGGGAGGATCGCTTGAGCTGGAAAGGTGGAAATGGCGTGAGCCAATCATGCCACTGTACTCCAGCCTGAGCCATAGAGGGAGATACTGACTTTAAAAAAGAAAAAAAAAAAAAAATCTCTTAGACAAGGTAGCATGAAATATTAAATAAAATAAAAATATAAAAATTAAAAAAAAAGAATCATCCCTCAAAAATCAGTCATGTTAATCACAGAAATGGTAAAGATAATTTAATATTAGTAAACCTGTAAGTATAATCTTTGACATGAAGAGGTCAATAGAGAAAACACATTTGATTTTTCCCAATAAGTACTAAAAAGAGTTTGGATAAAATTCAGCATCTGTTTTCCACAGAAGTTCATATAAAACTAGACACAGAATACTTCCCAATAAAGTGAGGAACAAAACAAGTTGTGACTATTAAATGCAAGCAAATTCAAGTATTGTAAGTCCCGGAGCTTACACAATTTGGGAGGCCTTTTAAAAACAAAACAAAGAATACAAGATTTTCTTGGTCCCTCTCAGGCCTAACAGAAGGACCTATGAAAAACAGAAGTTTGAAACTTAAGCTTCCCTCTGCCCTTCCCTTTTTCTCCCATCCTGGGGAAGGCCACCTTTGTATGGCCGTTAGATTTAATATTTTGTTTTAGATGCTTGGGCCAATACAATAAGAAATGACAGTGAAAGAAAAGCTAGAATCACTAGAAATAAGAAAATTAAATTGTTCTTTTAAAAATTTGATATGTTTAAATGTTCGGACAACTCAAAAGCATCCACCAGAATGGAGCTAATAATAGTACCTATTTAATGGAATTTTAGAATTAAATAATCCAAAAAAGGACTTAGAATAGAGACTGGCACCTAATTAGGCTCTTTTAATAAATGTTAGTCAATTAAATATACCTATATCAGTGAATTTTCTAATTCACTGATTCCTCTGTTTAATCTTTATTGATTTTAGTTTTCTGCTTTACTTAGAGTTGTACTGCTTTTATTTTTAACTTCTTGACTGCTTAGTTCACTTAAAGCTATAAGAATTTAACATAATATATTTTCTTTGCATTTATTTTAGAGTTTAGATTTTCTCTTTTACCTAAGAGTTATTAGAGAAGTTTTTTAAGTGTAGTCATTAAAACAAAAAAAAAATTAAATTTGGCGATGGTTTTATCTTTTTAAATTAAATTTGAGAATAGTTTTGTCGTCTATTGGATAGTATTACCTGTTAACGATTCCTTGTCTCCTGAGTTAAATGAAGATTCAGGGTGCCTTTTCTCTCCTAAACTTTTTCTAGATCTTTGGTAGAAATAAAGGCTGTCGAATTCTTTTTGACTTGCATTAGAATCAGAAGCACGAAATAAATCCAAATTGGGGACAGATGGTAATTCTCTCCAGAAAGTCTCATCATTTGAACTTTCACATGTGAGGCCTTCAGACTCATTTGATTGACAGTTTTGCTGATCAGTGAATAAATTATCTTTCTGCGAGTACAATTTGTTACTTGTAGACTGCTCTGTACCATACTGTAAGTTGAAAGAGTGATTCTCTTGTTCCCATGTATTTTTCTTAAAGTTCCAATGAAGAGGAGATTGAGAGCCCTCTAGTGAAAAGATAGGGTCAGCTACTTCTTTATTTACAAAACTGTTTACTTCGTGTGTTCTTCTTTTCTGAGAGTTTATAAAACTGGGGACAACTGACACTCTCTTCTGAGTGTCAATTGGTGATTTTATAGTTTCACAGTTCATTTGTGTAGGACCCAAAGAAAAGACATCTGACTCTGACTCACTGTGGTTTAGAAAGGAGTTATAAGCCAGTCTCCTTGATTCTCTGTTAATTAGGAAAGGAGTACTCTGCACATTATCAGGGTTACAACTGGAGTCTTTCCAGTAGCTGGTCTGATTGTATGAAGTCACAGGTGGTAAAAAACCTGCCATTTCTTTTAGTTCCATAATGGAAGAGTTGTAATTCGAAGTGGTGGTCGTGTCTTCCTGCACTGTCTCTCCTAATCCTAAATACTGATAACATTCATTATGTTCTTGAATAACGGAGTCTAAATCTGAAGTTGAATTCTGAGAAGACAAGGCACTAATCTGATTGCTATTTTCCTGAAGTGATGAAATTTGCGGCGATCTTGTTATGGAAGAAGAACTAATCTTGAATAGGGAAGTGATACTACAAAAATGCTAAAAAATTAATATAATACAAACATCAGTTTAGTAAATAGAAATAATGATGCTTATCTATACAGAAAGAAGGCAAAATATAAATAAGTAATCGATTCATAAATGTTACATTGATCCAGGTAATAAGAACATGAAATCATTAGGCTCTATTAAAAGAAAAAGTCATTGTAAGTCATACATATTTTTAAATCATTTGTAATAGAATTTTTAATAGTCTATTTTTTCAGAACAATTTTAGGCTCACAGCAAATATAATAGAATTTTTAGTTATACAATTCATACATGAATACTATTTCCTTGATAAGAATTTTAAAACATTGCCAGTAAGGTTAAAGTTCTCTTTACAGCTAGAATGAAGGATGTGTTAGGACTGCTTGGAAGAGGTAGTGTAAATACATAGGGTGCATAACTGAATTTTCTGTGAGAATAATAATATTCCAAAATGATTTGAAGTGTGATAAGCTGACTATATTGAATTTATCTGTATAAAATAGCTTTAGAATGTATAACATAGGCGGGAGTTTATGGCTCATGTCTGTAATTCCAGCACTTTGGGAAGCTGAGGCGGTTAGATCACTTGAGGTCAGGAGTTTGAGACCACCTCTACTAAAAATACACAATTTAGCAGGTATGGTAGTACATACCTGTAGTCCCAGAAGGCTGAGGCACCAGAATCTCTTGAACCCAGGAGGTGGAGATTGCAGTGAGCTAAGATCACACCACTACACTCAAGCCTGGGTGACAGAGGGAGACTCCATCTCAAAAAAAACAAAAAAATACTGTAATTCCAGCACTTTGGAAGGCCAAGGTGGGTGAATCACCTGAGGTCAGGAGTTTGAGACCAAACTGACCAACTTGGTGAAACCTTGTCTCTACTAAAAAAAAAAATACAAAATTAGCTGGGTGTGGTGGTGCATGCTTGTAATCCTAGCTACTTGGAAGGCTAAGGCAAGAAAATTGCTTGAACCTGGGAGGCAGAGGTTGCAGTGGGCTGGGATTGTACCATTGCACTACAGCCTGAGCAACAGAGTGAAACTCTGTCTCAAAAAAAAATCATAATAATAAAAATAAAATAAAATAAAATAAAATGTATAATATAATTGATAGCTAATGAAAAGACTACATGAAATTTCATTCAAGTAAATTATTTCTTTGCTATGTGGAGTCCAAAACAATTAAACTTGGATAACTTCATTTTTAAAATCCTATTGAAAAAAATATATACTCAAATTGAAAGGAAATAATAATATGTATTCATATCAGAATATAGATCTCAAATAACTAACCTTTAACACTTTTTCTGGAACTTCAGGTAGGAGTTCCTGAAGTTGACACAGAGTTGCTAATAATATCCAGTGCAGTGAAGGTCCTTTATTTAGCATGAGCTGAGCCACCAATGGGTTAATACATGGAAAATCAAGTAAGTACATTTCTTCCTAGAAAAGAATTTAAGAAGTAATCAGTCAGTAGTCTTTTGAAAGTGATCCATTTTATTCTATTCATTGCAGCAGATTAAAATTTTGTCATTGCACCTACCACTCAATTTGAGACATTTGGGGGAGAAAATGTTACCAGAAAGTAAATTCAAATACAGGATTTTATACTTGCTTTGCTAATATCTAATTTACACATTTAGAAAATATACCTCAGACGGTGAAACTTCAAGCCAGGATTTATCCAACCATTCATGAGGATCTCTCTTTGAGGTCATTAAATTGTGGTCAGCAATCTGTCGAATTATCAAGGCAGTTGCTTCTACTCCTGGGGCAATTACAAGCTAAAAAATACTTTTTATTTTAGATTACAGGAAGTATTAGGAAGCAAAATGTAAGATTTAAAAAAAATACTTTGTAATTAGAAGATAAAATTAAACAACAGCAGATTCTGATCTTTAACACTTTGTTAGATAGAAACTATTGGTTTATTTATGCCCAGGACATTTTATTTATGAGGATAACCAATTTTCTTTCCTTCTTTAAATATGACATCCTTGTGTTATTAATTTTTGGAACTAAATCATTTTTCTTTTCGTTTGGCATTTGTTAGTAGAGTCATTAAAATATAGTGTTATATTTCAACTATATTAGAAAGATCAGCAAGTTGAATATCACTAGGTAATATTACTATTTTGCTGTTTCCAAAGGTTGAACCTAATAGTTGTCAATTAAAAATGAGAATTTTTAAAAATATAGTGCAAAATTTTTCAGAGACAAAGTTAAAAAAATAAGGATATTTATAAATGAATTTGATGTTGTATTCAAAAAAGAAAAAATAAGGTTTTGATTTAGAGTAGTCATTCCCAGCATTTTGGTAATTGTTCATCTAATATTGGCCTACTGATTCTAAGGTACCCCTGCCAAAGATGTGGTGTTTGTACATATTAATTCTAAAAAAAATTTTTTCCCCATTAGTACAGTGGTAAGAAAAAAAAGTAAAGAAAAAATAATTTTGTAATATCCTCTGTTTCCTGTCTGACACTGTTTTCCTCCATGCCCTTCTCTGTTCTGAAATGTCAACCTTCTTCATCTGCTTTCATTTCTTTCTTTTCTTCTTCATCTTTTAGATTTGGTTGAAGAAAAGATAGTTCATGAGTTAGCAGTTTAATGTGAACAAAGAAATACTGCCCCAAATAGTCATATCTTAAAAATACAAATATCCTATACTATAGTGGAAATTTAGTAAATTGTAGAAATCTCACAAAATAATTATGCCATTTTTTCATTTATAAGAAGAACAAATACAAAACTATTAGTACACACCTGGGTAATCTATGCATTTTAAGGGATTTTCTTTAAATTACTTTATATAGGGAGAGTACATAGAAATATATTGTTCAATTCCAAATGTACTTTATTGATAGTTTTGGGTGTTTTGAGAAGATATGACACTTTCATTTAAATATAAACTTTATTTTAACCCTTTTCCCATTTAGAAAAAAGTGCAGTGCTCAGTTAATTTTACATAAACACACTCTTTGAGGCTGAAGCAAATCTGACTGATTTTCGATGTGAAAATAAAATCTAAAAACTGTGCTTGGTATTATTTCTGAATAGAACTAATATCAGAATTGTCTGAATCATCAGAATTTTCTATTTCAGAAAAATCAGATTCATCAATTGTATCTTCAGCCAACAACTGTTTGAGAATGATGTTAACATCACGAGTAGGAATGCTTTGTTTTCTAAGATTTGACATTTTCAGGGATTGAGAATTACCACATTTTGTAATGGAAGTGCCACTACTAAAAATAGAACGCTATAAATAGATGTCTTTTGTTTCCAAAGTTGATATACTAGAGCGATGCAAAAATAATAATAAAAATGAGATATTTAGTGGCAAAGTTATCTCTGGGTAAACACTATAGCAACAAGCCTGGCTGGCAAGGATTCTCAAGGCAAATGGGAAAAGGGTTAAAAGACATAATTTTATGATGGTGGTAATGATGACTAATTTATTAGGACAGGAATTCTGGGGTTCATGGCTAGATTTTGGGAATTCAGGAAACTCCTTAATTTGTTTGCCAATTTTGCATGTGTGTATTTATGCATTTTCCTGCAAAGAGGGTTCATAGAAAATTACAGAACTTTTAAAAAATTAGAATAACACTTAGCATAACACTACTAGCAGTATTTTCTTTTCTTAAACTTCCTAATACTTCCTTGATTTTTAGGTTCTTCAGATGCCTGAAAATAAATATATGCTAATGGTCCTGATGCTCTAAGAGACCAAAAGCCATTTTACTAGAGTAAGGTAAAGCAACAATACATTCTAAAATAATATGAGCCCAGAGGACCTCCTTTAATGTAACAGTGTCATCAAGTTAGGAAAATAGGAGGCTTATGAGTACTGAGGACATACTGATAATAGAGTCAGAGCAAATTGGCCATAGTTGGCCTCTCAATGTCCACTGAGAAAATGACCTGCTTTCTAGATTATTATGTAAAACCTGAAAAGCTTTTAGAATAGTTTGATCCAGGTGGAAATAGACTCGTTTGGAATGGACTGCTCCTAGGAAATATGCCTATTTCATCCCCAGATGCCTTCCTTGGAGCATGCCTTCCCTAGGCCATGTTGCTGTACTTGAATATAGTATCACTCACTGGTATCATAGGCCCCACGTATAGAGGAAAAAAACTTTCTAAAACATATTTGCCTGTAATGGTTTATCCTGAGCTCAGAAGAGAACAGGCTAAATAAGTGGTAAGACCTCACTGGAAAGGATGAGACAAATTTACATTTGTCATTCACTTATTTAGGTAATTTTCCTAAGAAGTTTATTTCTGTTTAGTATGCAGCACAGAAATAAAATTATCTGGAATTCCAGTTCAAACAGATTGTTTGTTGATTTTCTTAGCAAGTGGTACTTTGATTGAATTCCACTCAATGTTTTTGCTTTGTGCAAAGCACTATGCTAGCTGCTAGGTTTTACAAATAAAAAGAACCTCATTCTTACCCTTCAGGGTGGAGGATATATTAATAAATATCCTCATGCTATAATAAAGATATGAAGTATTAGTGGGAGAATGGGAGGAGAAATGATGTATCCTGAGAGAGTACGATTGGGGCAAATTTCTTAAAGGAAGTGGTGTTTGAACTGGACAGTGAAAGACAGGTAGAACTTTGAGAACTAGTGTTAAGGGAATGGGGAATAGTATTCCTGGGGGAAGGCAGACCAGAATGACATGTTTGTGCAAAGGCTGAGAGGTGACAGTAATGAGGCATATTCAGTAAATGGTGAGTAAAATGATGTTAAAGAAGGAATCACTAAAGGCCACATTGTGGAAGAGTTTGAATCCAGCAGAGTTTGAACTTTATGTTGACTTAAGTAGGAAGCTATGTAAAGTCTTTGAGCAAGAAATCCAAACCAACAGCAAAATTTTATCAAGAGACTACTGTGTATCTGGCATTGTGCTAGGTTCCAGGAATAAAAAAAAATGAATAAACATGTTTCCTTGCCAAAGAGCTTACAGTCTAGGGAGTGAAATATTCACAGCTGTATTTTGGAAGTGTAATTGGTGTCTATATATGGTGGACTGAAGTGGGGAAAGAGTAGAAAATGGAAGATTAGGTAGGAAGCTACTTTAAAAATTCAAGTGTGAGGTGATGAAGGCCTTAATTTAGGGAAATAGCAGGAGAAGTAGAAAGAGACACTGCACAGTTAAAAAGAAGATTTAGAGGCAGGGTGCGGTGGCTCACACCTGTAATCCCAGCACTGTGGGAAGCTGAGGTGGGTGAATCACCCAAGGTCAGGAGTTCGAGACCAGCCTGATCAACATGGAGAAACCCTGTCTCTACTAAAAATTCAAAAAAATTAGCCAGGCGCAGTGGTGCATGCCTGTAATCCCAGCCATTTGGGAGGCTGAGGCAGGAGAATTGCTTGAACCTGGGGGGTGGAGGTTGTAGTGAGCCGAGACTGTGCCACTGCACTCCAGCCTGGGCAACAAGAGTGAAACTTCATCTCAAAAAAAAAAAAAGAAGATTTAGCTACTAATTAAATTAGAATAGTGATACCATGAACTAAGAGTGGGAGGATGAAAAGTTGTGTTTTGAACATGTAGAGTTGAGGTACTTGTTGGATATTCATGTGGAGATTCCCAGTAGTCTGCTAGAATACAGGTGCAGACCTTAAGAAATGTCAGAAAAAATTTCAGAATTATACTCAGAAATGAAAGCAAAATCTGTGGGAATCTCTAAGTTCATAAAGAAAAGAATGTAATGTGATAATGGAACAGTGCTGAGCCCTGAACTTGGACAAATGTCTAAATTTCGGAGCACTGAAAAAAGGGGGCCAAGTAAAGATACTGATTAGAAATCACCAGTATATTACTCTATATTAATATATTAACTATATATTACATTACTAGTATATGTCATAAGAGTTCCATTTACAGCAGATAAAGCTTAGTACATCTTTCATAAGGAATATTTTTAAATCAAGGGATATTTATTTTTATTCATATCCTATGTTTAGAAAACATCTGAGTAGTAATAAAGATATGAAATATGATTTTAAATTCATTAAACTAAAACCTTTTGGAATAGAATAATGGTAAGATGTTTATTAAATTGAAAACTACTCTTTATTTAGCTTTTAAACAGTTTTTAATTCATTTGCTTAACATTTTTTTCTCATTGGGCTCTTGAGTTTAATTTTGGTTTATAAAAAATACTTATGAACAAACACATAGGAAAAGAATACCTTTACATCCAGTTCTTCAGAGTTTAGCCTAAATGACACCAAAGCTGCATAAATCAGTGCTAGGTGATGAAGTGTCTTTTCCGTAAGCGGATACCTATAAATAATTATATTACTATATTTCTATTCATTTGATATCAGATTACTAAAAATTCATTTTATTTTCCACATTTCATAATATTTTTAGAATAACCTAGCTAAGACAATACTAGTGTGGCAAATTTGTGAGGTTTTTTGCCCACTCTGTATTCTTGAAAAAACATCTCCATCTCTATTCTTTAATAATACTGTAAAACCTAGGGGATGCTAAGGGTATGTGTGTTGTGGGAGGTGTGGGTTGTGGGAAGAACTTAACCCATCCCTTTACTGACTCCAGAGATGGCTTTATGACTAAAGCCTAGCCAACTAAAATACTCTATACACCTGGTCAAAGTAACAGGTTCTGACATGGACACATGACCAGAACCAGGATACATAGAATCCTTCCCAGAGTTTTCCCTGAACTGTTAGAAAAAGCATCCTTTTCTTTTCCTTCTGTGGTTACAAAGCAGGTCAGAAGTAAGTGCTGAACTGTGGGTAGATGTGGGTAGATACTTCTACCTTTACCCACTTTATGTACCCTAAGCAACAAAGAGGAAATCACTAACTTATATTACAAAGAAGTTGAGGGGAAAGCATTGCTGGATCCTGGGACTCAAACAATGCCATCAAGATAATGGCTCTCTTTATTTCTTGGCTCTTCTTTTATCTGTTTTGGATTCTTTCTCAGATTAGCTCTTTCCATAGGAAAGGCTGATAGGAACACTGTGCCTAAACTGTTGACAATGTTGTTTCTGTTGAACACCTGCTTTGATTCTTAGAGTCTAGAATTTTGATTAGGTGCCAGGCACCTACTTGACCAGTCCTTAAAAAAAACCCTGGGCAATGTGTCTCTAGTGAGCTGGTCTGGTAGACAAAATTTTACAAGTGTTGTACAGCTTGTTGCTGAGAAAGTTAAGCACATCCTGTATGACTCTACTAGGAGAGGACTCTTACAAGCTTCCTCCTAGTTCCCTCTGGACTTTGCCCCATGAGCTTTTTTCCTTTGCTGACTTTACAGTATAAGCTTTGTAACCTTGCACCATAATAAATCATAGCTATGAATACAGCTATATACTGAGTTCTGTGAGTCCTCCTGGCAAATCATCAAACCTCGGTATGGTCTCAGGGACCTCCGACACTCTTACTCCAACAAAAATTAATGGCATGAACACTATCGTAATTCAAACAATTTCTTCTGTATTTTCAGTTTTCCTCATTTGGTCAGTTGATTAAGACACTTTCTAAATGTTCTAATTCTCTAAAAATACGAATCTGAGATACCTAGAGGTCTGAAAATAGTTATATTTTATATTATTGTGAATAAATGATCACTCTACATCTTGAATATAAAACTATCTCAGAGTATTAGATAATTCATTATTTTCATGAATATCTGGGTAAAAATAAGTTTGAATCTCTTTTTATTCTCCTTTATACCTCAACTGTACTACTAGAGCTATAGGTAGACAGTAATCTAAAACAGCTTTCAAAAATTTCCAAATCAGTTATTTATCCAGAACACTTCCAAGTTCCAGATGAAGCTTAAAATACAAGAACGTTCAAAGCTTAAAATGCTTTACACCCTTTATTATTCTTCAAAATTAAGGTTTTAGACTGAAATTATTATTTTTCAGTTTTGGCAGAAGGGAAAAACCAGGCTAAACCACTTGCTAGAGGTTATTTGTTAATAGAAGGAAGAATAAAAACCAAGGTATTTAGACTCTTATATTCTAACTTATACTTATCCCAACCTGATAACAAGTGTATACAAAAAATTTAGTACAGTAGTTAGAAATCAGACAAGTCCAGAATTACAAAATAATAAAATACTTAAAGCAGCAATTCTTAGTGAGATGGCAGGGGGCGGGGCAGGGGGAGGGTGGATTGCATAGAATGTCCATAGAAACATGTATCATCTCCAAAATTCGAATTTGTTTTCCTATGATCATACCTCCAGCTTGAGAATTCTTGACTTAAAGCAAACTAGATGAGCAAGAAGAAAATTGCATAGCTATTTAATTCAAAGAAGAGGACTTATGCTTAAGAAATATGAACATAACTTTGAATGAAGAAATGTTTACCCACTCTGAATTTAATATTTCTTTGGTATATAAAATTATCCAACAATATCTATACTGGAATGATAATGCCATCAGCCTCATAATAATATTGTCTGATGCCTTCTCACAATTTAATTCTTCTATATCCTATCAGAAAATAAAGAACATGTAAAAATTCATTAGGTTGAACAGTTATTATAAAATTATTTTATCATATTTCAAGAATCTATGACATATAAGTAAGTTGGAAAGAGGCATAGGTATGGGCTCCCATTTCATGGAAAAATTAAAATCACACAGGAAATAGTAGGGGAAAAGCTACAGTAGACATAAAACACCTAGTGATAGCTTCAGCAAGGAAGGCTCATGAATCTCCCAAAGTCCTAGATAGGAAGAAAGTAGCCTATGGAGTGCCCCTGTTTCGGCACTCCATAGACTAGTCCAATTTTTTATTGCCTTTGGAATAACCAAATCCTAGTCCTTTGTGGATGCAAGTCCTTTGTGGACTAGGATCTGGTCATTCCAAAGGCAAGAGAAAATGTGTTTAAAACCTATGAGATAATGTACACTGCATGCTTATTCAGGGGAGATGAGAAAGCAGCAGTTAATGGACTTTCTGGGAATCTCTACCTAATGGTATAGAATCTCCTTTTCCTCTAACATAAGTAATTTTTGACAGATTAAGGAATGCAAAAAATGACTTTCCTCTAACAACAAGTTATATAACTGGATTACAACAGTTTTGCCAGCCAGGCACAGTAGCTCATGCCTGTAACACCAGCATTTTAGGAGGCTGAAGTGAGAGGATCACTTGAAGCCAAGAGTTCAAGACCACCTTAGGCAACATAGCACAACACTGTCCCTACAAAAAAATTAAAAAACTAGCTGGGTATGGTGGAGCATGCCTGTAGTCCCAGCTACTTGAGAGGCTGAGATAGGAGGATCACTTGAGCCCAGGAGTTCGAGGCTGCAGTGAGCTATGATTGTGTCATTGCACTCCAGGCTAGGCAATGGTGTGAGACTCTATCTCTAAAAACAAACAAACAAACAAACAAACAAACAGTTTTGCCAAACAGAAAAATATTGTTTAAGAACTTTAAATATACAAGACACAGTATCTCTTAAAAATCTCTAAGAGTTGTGTTTTTCCATCATATAATTCTTATATTGTAACATTTGCTTATCAAAACACATATTGGCTATTAATATATTGCAATATTTATATTGTATACCATCAAACCTGGTTTCTGCTCCCACTCTCACCCCAATAAATTAATTTCTTTGCAATTGGTTCTCCAATCAAGCAGACATATCAGGGAGATTCAGCCAAGAATTTACACATCAAAAATTCCAAACTATATGAATTTTTGAAGAGAAATTCTCTCTCTAAAAACTAGCTTACTTAGAGACAACCCCTATTTACATTGGAAATGCAATGGATTATTAGAAATTCCATATTACCAATCATCAATTAATATACTATCTCCTTGTAATAAATAAAGTAACTGGAAATTGCTTTTTTAGAGCTTTCAATACTATAATTATTCTATAAATACACTTAAAATGGGTTAATATATAATATTAAAGATTCTTTATTTGCCCTACCTTCTTAAAGTATCTTAAAAAAAACTATCAAGCATCAGAGAAATTTGATAATAGTCGTTTTCCACAGTGATGATTTTAGCACTTGTGGACCATTTGCAAAATTTAGAAGAAATCACTAATAGATTATAGTTAAGCTTCCTATAGAAAAGATAAGAACGAATTACATAGCTATATATTTTAATTTATTTTAGTTTATATTTTTCTACCTAATTTTACCTGCAAAATTATGGCAGTGTGTTCATCAATTGTCACCACTACGTAACACTCTGAACTTCCAAAGAGTTTCAATGACTCACTGCAGCCTCTCTCTACCAGTGTGATATTATAGCTGTAAAATACAATATTCTTGAGTCAAAAAATGAAATGCTAATAAAAACTATTTAAGAAAAGTTGTAGTGTCCTCCTGCATGTTATTTGGATTTCCGTGCTTCTTCTTTTATATGTCAACTTGTTCTGCTTTATAAAATTTGAGGAATGAAGTTATGATTTATTCAGTATATAAAACAAATCAGCTGAGATGTGTATTGCCTTAGGCATTGTGCTAAATGTTACTGCACATAACACTATTACAAATGTTTTAGCCAATTTATTCCAGCTGTTTAATAATTCATGAAATCAAAACATTATGGGACTAAAATATTCTGCATTTATCAGAATTTCCTTTTTTATTTCTTAAAAATGGCTTACATTTTAACCACTTTTTATTTTATTACTGTATATTGTTATTATTTTCAGAGACAGCTCTGTTGCCCAGGCTGATTCCTGGGCTCAATCAAACCTCCCACCTTGGCTTCCCAAGTGGCTGGTACTACAGGCACATACCATGATGCCTTTAACTACATTTTATAAGCTCATAGTTTTCTATGAATGCTCCACAGCCTTACTATATAAACTAAAAGCATGGAACATATATCTGCATTTTAACTAAGGTAACAGCACAATTATGCTTCCTTGATATGCAGCCCAAGGTCCAACATTCCTGTGACAATTTGTGTGTTATGATAAAGTATTTTATGATTTTATAAGGTCCAATGTTAGTATGACCTTAGATCTAAAGACCTAAAACCTTGAGAATTCATTTAGAATGTCACAGTCCTGTTTTCCAGGCAGTAAATTTCCCAAAACAAGAATACTCATTCTCAATATTATCAATGACCCAAAGACATGAATATATAATTCACAGAAAAAAGCATATAAAATGTTCATATTTGCTGGTAACAAAAGAAACCAAGTAAAACATGAATTTAAATAATAATTAAATATTATTTTTGTCTGTAAAATTGGTAAATATTACCAAAAAAGATAATATTCAATAATTTTGAGGATGTGGCATAGGGAAAGAGGTATAAATTGATATAAACTCTCTGGAAAACTATTCTTTTGTGATATAATTCCCGGCTTGAATCACAGAGACATGTAGTCACATACACAGCATAATATTTAGCCTATCAGAATATATATATACTTTTGTTAAAGTTGTGAAATCAGTAACTTACTTGGATTCTAGCAGCTGAAGTATGTCTGGAGTATTAAGAAGTCCTTCAGATGCAAAAAACACATATGGAATCTGAATTTCCACAAGAAAACCTCCAAATCTATCTAGCAATGTGCTTCCTAAATAAAATAAAATTTATAAATATTTCTCTCTTATTCTCATTTCCCAGCTCTTTCTTTTTTACAAAACATGAGGATAGTAGGAGTAGTATAAAAATAATATTCAGTGTAAAAAATCAGAAACAGAATAAAGACAGGCTTGAAGAAGAAGAAAGTAAAAATCATGCTATCCTACTTAGAAATAAGTTAACAGAGTTTACTAATATCATCATATACTAAAAATAGAGTTTTGTATATATTTCCAGACTTTTTTCAATACTTTTTTTGCTTATACTCACACATGTACACTCACTTAAAAAAAGATAAGAAAAAATAGGATCACTCTCTACCTGAAATGTTGAAACTTGCTTTATTCACTTAAGTATATATTGGACTTGTACTATATAAATATACTGATTTATATAAAGATTTTAAATTACGTGCAGTAATCCATAGGGAAAACATTTTACAGATCAATAAGAATAAATACCTCAGTAGATAAATAGTCAAAAGACATAAACAGGTAATTTATAATTCCAATTCCAAAGAAATCATTATGCTGACCCTATTTTTAGAATTGAGTTGAAATGTCTCAGGATCTATTTAGACTTCCCACTCATATTTGAGGTGAATAGAAAATAATTGATGGCAAGCACTGAGAGAGATGCACTCTCACATTGAGTCCATCTTATACTCAAAATGTATCAGATTTATGGATCTGAGAATTCACAACCTTAGTCATGTGAAGTGTTACTGACAAATACAAAGAAATAAAATAATATATGAAGTGGTTTAGACTTTCTTCTAAGTATTCGTAGATAACTTGTGTTGCATATTAAAATTTTCTGAATCAGTTAGCATACTATTACACAACTGTCCACTAAAAATCAATAAAAAATACTATTGTATAAGAGCCATCAGATTAAGATTGGGTATAAATATAATAAAATTGTGCTACTATAAGTAAAATTTAGACGTTAGATAAAGGAATGAAAACACATAATTAGTAACGCTTACTTTACAAATGAGGACTATGAAGTAAGAGACAGTTTAAGGACTGCCACAGATAGTGGCAGGGTTAGAGGTTGAACTCAAGGCTTCTAATGTCACAGCTTATTTTTATCCATACATCATAAACAGAAAATAGAAAATTTTCATTCTTATAAAGCAAAACAAAAAAAGGATTTTGGTTTATATTCTTACTTTCTAAAACTGTGTCTGGAAGAATCACTTTAAAGGCCGTGTAAGGAATATTCAACTCTTTGCAGTGTTTAGTCCAACAAGAGTCTTCCACATAATTGTATTCTACCACAAATGAGAAATTACGCCAGGGGAAGTCTGCTCCAATGTATTGATTATGTACAACTACACAGGAACTTGCACTAAAGATAAAAGAAAGCCAAGAAAATGGCATTATACTTGTGTTATTATTTGCTTGGACTATTAAAAGATGAGTGTTTCAGCTGTTCTATCCTTCTCTAATCTATGCCTCATCTTGGAAAGGCACTGGTGCATTTTCTGTTGATTTGCTCTGCAATTGTGTTAATTTCTTTATATTTTTCTTACTGATGATCATATATTTTTAAACCAGGATATAAAAACCTGCAGATTATTTCATATCCTCAAATGGGAGACAGCTTGATTTTACTACCTGAGTATTATCAATAACAGAAAAAAATGAAAAATCAGTCTCATTTTCTCACAAATATAAGGTCTTAATCTTAGATAATCTACATAATAGGATATTATCTGACAACTTTGAAATGGGATTTGTTTTTCTTAATGGGCTTCATAAGTGATTTAACAACAACAAAAAACATGGACACTTAAATATCATAAATTTAGCTTTCCTATCTCATAAAGTCACAAAAACATTTTCAAATCTCATAAAACATACCACCTACTATAATTAAAATTCTCTATTGCTGCTTTCTATCTAGGGCAGTCTAGAAGTTAAGAAGTATCTATGTCTAGTTTTTATGAGCTTCTATTTGACTTACATCTTTTTTTATTTGTATCCCAATATTTGAAAAAAATTTCTATGTAAAATAAGGCAAAATAAAGAGTTTTACACAATTCAACAATCAATTTATTATTAGCAGGTCTTCACTGAAAGAATTTCTAAAGGATATACTTTAGGAAGAAGGAGAATCCCAAAGAAAGAAGATGTAAAAAATAATGCTGAGCAAAGAAACTGGTAAAACTATACTCTAAATAGGCACTTTTGTACTAACAATAACAGTATTTATTATTTGGGGATATTAAAATAAGATTGAATTAAATTTCTGGACACTAATAACATAATACACAGGACAATGACCAGAACTAAAGTGCCCTATATAAACCATTTTTCAGGAAGAGGGTAGAGGCATTGATTAATTTCAGATTTTGTTAAATTTTTAAAGTCAAATTCTAGAAAGATTTTGCTTTTCCTGTGAAACTGGTATGTTTGTTCTTCATAGATAAAGGAATGAATTTTTACCCCTTTAAAACACCTTCAGATTCCAGAAAATCTTTTCTTTCAGTTGAATGAAGGACAGTCAGTGTTAAACCTGTTGGAAAAAAGAATAATTTTTTCAGTGTGTTGTTCAGATATATATTTTTGGTATGTCATATATTTCACTATCATAAAAATGAATTTAAAATCTGTGAATAAGGAAACTGCTTAAAATACAATTTGCTAGATTATTTTTCTAAGTTTAGCATATCAGAAAGTTTGAACCATAAGCAATATTTCTCTTGTGTGTATATGTAGAGGATGGAAAATCTAAATTTATTATATAAAATAATAAAATAGACTAAAAACTTGTATTTTTATTTTTATTTATTTTATTTTATTTTATTTTATTTTATTTTATTTTATTTTATTTATTTATTTATTTTTTGAGACGGAGTTTCGCTCTTGTTACCCAGGCTGGAGTGCAATGGCGCGATCTCGGCTCACCGCAACCTCCGCCTCCTGGGTTCAAGCAATTCTCCTGCCTCAGCCTTCCGAGTAGCTGGGACTACAGGCACGTGCCACCATGCCCAGCTAATTTTTGTATTTTTAGTAGAGACGGGGTTTCACC
>PVKV010031754.1:0-13876 GCA_004027835.1 Alouatta palliata | reverse complement strand
CTATAAAGCCACATGTGTGTGCATGTTCATTGCAGCACTTTTCACAATAGCAAAGACATGGAATCAACCCAAATGCCCATCAGTGATCATCTGGATAAAGAAAATGTGGTGCATATATGTCATGGAACATTATGCAACCACAATAAATGAACAAGATTATGTCCTTTGCAGGGACATGAACGGAGCTGGAGCCCATTATCCTTAGCAAACTAACACAGGAACAGATAGCCAAATACCATGTACAGTGGGAGCTAAATGATGAGAACTCACGGACAAGCAGAGGAGAACAACACACTGGGGCCTATCAGAGAGTGGAGAGTGGGAGGAGGGAGATAATCACAAAAATTAACTAATCTGTGCTAGGCTTAACATTTGGGTAATGAAATAATTGGTACAATAAACCCCCATGATACACATTTGCTTATGTAACAAACCTGCACATCCTGCACATGTACCCCTGAACTTCAAATAAATGTTAAAAATAAGAAAAGGTATCAGACATAGCACTATTTTTGTAACTTCATAAGATATATTCTGTTATGATGCCCTTTACAAATGAAAATAATTGGGCAGAGAACCTCAAATACAGGCAAGATGGTGCAGAATTGTTTCTCCATTCTCCTCCTCACAACTAAAACCCTGGAAATAAAGCAAGAGGAGAACAAAGAACATTGAACGATGATAAAGAAGAAGATGAACCCGTTTGGGACAGGCCTGGAGAAACACAGTGGCAGCAGAGTCTCATATCCAACAAACATGATCTAGACCTAGGATTTTCTGACCTCCAGTATAGCAGAATAAGGGGGGCAGGTAGTTTTATTCCTCTTCTGGATCAAAAAAAACAAAGTTCCACTGACAGTATCAGGCAAGCCTGGTACCATGCTGGCTAGGAAGATGCATCAGGAATCCTGATACATACAGGAGACCAGTGGACACATTCTCCTTCTCACTACGCCTGAAACTCCCCTGGCCCAGCAAGAGACAGTGGGCAGAAGAGCAACATTAGAAATGGGGATCTGCCATAGCCTTGCAAAAGGACTTGAAGGCATAGCAATAGATAATAAAAACTAATTGGACAAATGAATGGGTATAAAGTGTAATATTTTCAACAAATGGTGCTAGAACAATTGAATAAATAGGGATAAAAAATAAGCTTCATTTACAACATACACAAAAATTGATTTGACATGGATTATAGCTGTAAGAGTCAAAAATATAAAACATATTAAAAATTACAAGAAAAATTTAGTGACTTTGGATTTGGCCTATATTTTCATAACATTCAAAGCACGATCAATAAAAGAAAAAAAAGTACTAAAATAATAATGGATCCACATGGGAATATAGAAAGTCAAGCTATCCATGTTCGCAGATGACATGATGCTATGTCTAGAAAATCCCATAGTCTTGGACCAAAAGCTCTTTAAACTGGTGAACAACTTCAGCAAAGTCTCAGGATACAAAATCAATGTACAAAAATCACTAGCATTCCTATACAACAACAATAGTCAACCCAGAGCCTAATCAGAAATGCAATCCCATTCACAATTGCCACAAAAGACATGCCTAAGAATACAGCCAACCAGGGAGGTTAAAGTATCTCTACAAGGAAAATTAAAAACCACTACTGAAAAGAATCAGAGAGGGTCACAAATGAATGAAAAAACAATTCATGCTCTTGGCTAGGAATAATCAGTATCGTTAAAATGACCGTGCTACTCAAAGCAGCTAACAGTTTAAATGCTGTTCCTATCAAACTACCAATGACATTCTTCACAGAACTAGAAAACTGTATTTTAAAATTCATAATGGAGGCCAGATGTGGTGGCTCATGCCTATAATCCCAGCACTTGGAGAAGTCAAGGCAGGTGGATCACCTAAGGTCACGAGTTTGAAACCAGCCTGATCAACAGGTTTACTAGAAGCCCTGTCTCTACTACAAATAGAAAAATTAGCCCAGCATGGTGGTTGTAGTCCCAGCTACTCAGGAGGCTGAGGCAGGAAAATCACTTGGACCTGGGAGATGGAGGTTGACGTAAGTGGAGATCACGCCACTGTACTCCAGCCTGAGCAACAGAGCCAGACTCCATCTCAAGAAAATCATATGGAAACTAAACAGAGCCTGAATAGCCAAGTCAGTCCTAAGCAAAAAGAACAAAGCTGGAGGCATCATGTAACTCAATTTCAAACTGTGCTACAGGGCTATAGTAACCCAAACTGAATAGCACTGGTACAAAAACAGACACCAAAACCAACAGAACAGCATAGAAAGCTCTGAAATAAGACTGTACACCTACAACCATCTGTTCGTCAACAAAGCTGACAAAAACAAGCAACGGAAAAGGATTCCCTATTTAATAAATGGTGCTAGGATAACTGGCTAGCTATATGCAGAAGATTGAAACTGGACCCCTTCCTTACAACAAAAATCAACTTAAGAGAAATTAAAGACTTAAATATAAAACCCGGAACTATGAAAACCCTGGAAGGCAACCTAGGCAATAACATTCTGGGTGTAGGAACCGGCAAAGATTTAATGATGAAGATGCCAAAAGCAACTGCAACAAAAGCAAAAATTGACAAATGGGATCTAATTAAACAAAAAAACTTCTGCACAGCAAAGCAAACTATCAAGAGTAAATGGACAACCTGCAGAATGAGAGAAAGTATCTGCAAACTATGCATTTGACAAAGGTTTAATATCCAGTATCTATAAGGAACTTAAATAAATTGACAAGAAATAACCGCATTAAAAAGTGGGCAAAGGAAATAAACAGTTTTCAAAAGAAGATATTCATGTAGCCAACAAGCATATGAAGAAAAGTTTAACATCCCTGATCATTAAAGAAATGCAAATCCAAACCACAGTTGGATATCATCTCATATCAGTCAGAATGGCTATTATTTAAAAAGTCAATAAATAACAGATGCTGGAGAGATTGCGGAGAAAAGGGAATGCTTATCCATGGTTGATAGGGGTGTAAATTAGTTCAACCACTGTAAAAAAAAGGCAGTGTGTCAGTTCCTCAAAGAGCTAAACTCACAGCTACCATTTGACCCAGATGTCCCATTACTGAGTATATGTCCAAAGGAATATAAATCATCCTAAAGACACATGCTCATTGCTGCACTATTCACAATGGCAAAGACCATGGAATCAACCCAAATGCCCATCAATGGAAGACTGAATAAATGAAATTGTGGTACATATACTGTGGAATACCATGCAGCCATAAAAAAGAATGAAATTATCTCCTTTGCAGGAACATGGATGGAGCTGGAGCCCATTATCCTTAGCAAAATAACACAGGGACCGAAAATCAAATACTACATGTTCTCACTTATAAGTGGGTGCTAAATGATGAGAACACAAGGACAGATAGAGAGGAATAACACATATTGAGGTCTACCTGTAGGTGGAAAGAGGAGGAGGGGAGGGGTCAGAAAAAAAATAACTATTAGATACTAGATCTAATACCTGGGTAACAAAACAATCTGTATAACAACCTATGTGACACAATTCACCTATATAATAAACCTGCTCAGGTACCCCTGAACCTCAAATGAAAGTTTTAACAAAATCTATAAAATCAAAGCATTTATAAGCAAAATTATTCTTGTTATTGAGACTTGATATGAATTTCTGTTGCTTTAAATTAATTTTACTCATTTGTTTATAAATATTTAAAAACATAATGTATAGTGTAAGACTGTTCCTCTGCATTTGCCAATTTTCAGGATTCAGAAGAGTATTAATAGTCACAGAGTGAGACTATCGTTTTCCTTATTGTAGTTGACAGTAAAGAGATTATCTATTTTACACCTATGACCTAATATATATCTGCCTGGAGCCTTGGTGGGAAGCTGAACTCAAGAAGGAGCCATTACTCTTGGGGGCAGCCACCTCTTTGTACAACCCTAGGACCCCAGCAACCGAAGTCAAGCTGGAACCTAAGGTGAGAAATCAAGATAATTTCCTGTATCTTCAAACTCCACTTCAAACATTGCCTTCACTTTCTAGTTCCAAGTAAACTGTATTCCTATATTGTGTTCTTACTTTTTTAATCTTAAAAACAGTGAAACTCGTGATACCATTTCCACCTTCTATCACCACTCCCTTTTCTTGTTTGCTTTACAACAAAACATGTTCACAAAGTTGTTTCTACTTATGTTCCCAATTTTCCTCAAATTTTTACTTGAATAAATTCCAACAGGTTTTTGCTTTCATCATTCCACAACTCATACTTTTGCCATGTCCAAATAACACCCATATTGTTATATACAATGTTAATTCTGGGTCATCAGTACAGGACAGAGGTGATCATTCATTTCTCCTGGAAAGCTTTCAATGGGCAACTTTTTTCAAAACTGGAGATTCACTTTAACTCAAGACATTATGTAGTTAGCTTTCTTTTTCCCTTTTTTTGTGAGCTCCATTCCAATCTCTCTATCCTTCGCAGTTACTTCATCTCTTAACATTAAACACGTGAATGCCACTTGAATCTGTCCTTGAATTCTCCTTTGAGCCTACCTATACTCATTCCTTTGATGGTCATGTCCATTTATATGCTGATTACTCTAAAATTTACATTTTCAGCTCTGACTCCTACCCTGAACTCCAACTTCCCAAATCCTACTGTCAAATTGATGGCTCCTGCGTGAATCTGATAAGTGCCTCAAATTTAACCAGTTGAAATAGGAGTGCCTGATGTCACTCAGCACCCTCTTCTCACCAGCTCTCTCTGTTGAAGGCAAGTCCATCTTTACAGCTGCTCAATACAAACCTTAACTTCTTAACATCACGTCTGGACGATTAGAAAACTCAGTTGGTTCTGTTTTCAACTATGGATATAGCTGTACCTAACCATTTAAGACATCCTGACAGTTAACTGATACAAATCACCTTCAAATCTTTTGAGTATTTTCCTCCTTTTCTCGTAACTATAGCCACGCCAGTTTTCATGCTTGTCCTGACCACGTTAGACAGACTCACCTTTATAGAACATGCAACCATTTAGGTGCAAATTTTGGGTAAGGCTATTTTTCTTGCAATCTCCTGCAAGAATTGGCAAATGTGAATTTTATGTAAATAGTACATATTTGAGATATGGCTAATTAAATATAAATCACAAACAAGGAAACTATAAAAACCCTAAAATGAGAGGTAATGCAATCTTTCTGAATCCATCTGCCCTGGGTTCATTGCACTTTCCCCAAGCACTTCTAGCAGCAAGCATGCTATTGATACAGGAGTTAAGAAGGAATTACTTAGGTAGATAGCAAGGCCATGGGAGTACTCGGTAAGGCTTTTCTTTTTAATAAAAAGCAGCCCCAAATCATTTTCTAACAAAAAGCAGCCTACAAGTTCAGAGCTTGCATGGGTGAATACTGCAGGAACAAAGGGCTAGACATTTTCAAAATGGCAGTTCCGTCTTCGCTTCTCTGCCAGCCTCGTGTACTGTAAAGGAGCAGACAAGATGGTGCCAATCAACTGGAAAGACTATTTGCATAAAAGATTAGAGTGGGATGACCAGCCTTCCCCACGCACTGTGTAGACATCATACCTGATGGAACCAATCTGTCAGCCCTGTGTAAATCTGGCACTGCCTTCTCCAACGTGCCTATAAAATCTGCTGCAGTCCACCGCTTCTTCACTTTTTCAGAAGTCTCTCTCTCCTGCAAGGAGCTGTTCTCTTCTCCCCTTTCTTCTATTAAACTTTCCACTCCTTAAACCATCCACATGTGTCCACGTCCTGAATTCTCTCTTGGCACATGACAACGAACCCCAGGGTATATACCCAGGACAGTGTGGCCACTTCATTATTGCGTTGAATCACGTATAAAACCACCTACTATCAGCAAGCATGCTCCTTTGAAAAAAAGGAATATAGTTTTTCTTTTGTTATTTCTCTAGTGCCTAGCAGATTAACTGACATGCAGAAAACATTCAATAAATATTTGTTGAATTAAATGGCTATTTCTCTATTTAATATTTCTTGCTAATCAGGCAGATATAAACTATCTGCCAGGTAACTGCTATGGCTACTTGAACAAGTTTCAGTATGGAGGGTTCTAAAAGCTCTGTAGAGTTAACTTTGTCAACTCAATTATTTCTGAAAGATTTTTCAATATTTCTAAAGTTTTTAAATATACAACATAATTTATCTCCTCTAACACACAACAAAAACAAAAGCAAGAATTTCACTTTAAAAAGGGGTCAGTTTAATTATATGAATCCAATTCAAAGTATAACCTTCAGTTTTTGTAAAAATGTGTTTGCTCTAATCCCTCAAAGTAAGTTAAGACAATTGAACAGCCTGTGAAGGTAAAAAGAGATTTTTCAGTGAGAAATATGCTAATTGACAGGCATATTTGAAAGTCTAAAATAAACTTCAAAGATCCCAGATCATCCTTCATGTACAAAATTCAAAATTCCAAGAAAAAGTAGATACACAACAATTAAAAAAAAAAGAATAAAGAGAATATGTTGTGTTTTGGAACTGGTACTAAAATATATTTGTGAAGAAAAAAGTGAACTTATTACTTTAAGATTTTAGTCTTATTAAATTTGCCTTAAAATGTTTAAAATTATTAAAATACTTGAGAAAAATGTTGTCTCATTATTTTGTTATGTAAAAAAAAAGTAAACTAAGCCTCACTTCAAAAATATGCTAGTGAGTGATGTCAGCAAAAATGGCAGAATACACAATGCCAATAGCTTCTTCCTTCATAAAGCAACAAAAATTGGCAAAAGCAATCAGAATAAACATTTTTAGAATTCTGTAGACTAATCAGCAGCTTGCAGCAAGTAGGGGAACAATTAATTAGGGAAAAAATAAAACAGCTGATTCAAATCATAAAAAGATCAGCATATTTTGAGGTGTTTTATGTATCCTGTATATATGTATATGGGGCTGTATCCTGCTCCCTAACTTGGTGGTGGTCTTGAAGAGTACATTCCACACTCCTACTATTGGACACCAGTAAAGTAAGAAGGAGAACAGATCTCATTTGCAAAAATATTGTTGTTGTTCTTTTTTTTATTTTACCTGTCTATTGGCTCCTTGGACCACCAGCTCAAAGGGTTTCCCTTTATCTCTTCTTACCCAGATCTCTCCTAATCTTATGTCCCGGGGAAAGTTTGTTTAAAATATTTACAGGTAAATATATTAGTCATTGCTGCATGTACCCATAAATAACAGTTGTAAACAACAGACAAACAAAAAAGATTGAGAGGAAAGTCTGTTTTATCAGATTCTTTGAGGAATGAGTTTTGATATATCCCAACATATTTCTGGTAACTTCTAAGCCAGGTACATGCTAAGGGCTGTGTGCATGTTCAGGAAAGAGAAAAAACTCGTAACCTGTTGCTTCTGGCTGATCTTCAGTCTCTGAGCTAGCAGAAAATGGAAACTGAGGAAGAATGGAAAACTCCCTGACTAAATGTCGAAGGGAAAACTCAAAAATCCACACAATCCATCTGTGAAATGTTCAATCACTAGCTCACCAATAAGATAAGATAATGGAACAGAGACTTTGGTTGCTACACACAATAAAAAATACACGCTTTAAAAATGTAGTTCAGAAAAGTCACTAAGCAAACAATCAACAACTACAATAAGCAGCAATAGGAAACTCTGAGGAAGGGAGGTAAAGTAACTCTCACAGTGGCTGCATTATGATAGTAATTATGTTCAGCTTTCAACAAAAAATCATAAGGCATGCAAAGCAATTAAAAATATAGCTCACTCATGAGAAAAAAATAGAAATTGTCCCTGAGGAAGATCAAATACTAGATTTACTATACAAAGGCTTTAAATCAATCTATTTCAGATTATTACAGACTTAATTTGATTTACATACAGAAAACTTTCTTCAATATATCTTCATTCTCACCCCCTTACTTTTTATTATAATGATCACACAAGTAAGCTATTAATATAGTATAAGGCCATCAACACAGTTTTATAATTATTGCTATCAGAAAATGTCTCAAACAAAAAATGCATTTATAAATAAGAACATAATGGTGGAATAGGATTCATCTGGAACTAGAAGGTGAAGGCAATGTTTAAAGTAGAGTTTGAAGATATGTGGAATTATCTTGATTTAAGTTACAGTAGGACCAATGAAAATATTTCAGGAGATAGCTAGGAACTGAGGAAGCATTGTTTTTCATAAGATTTATGTACCTATTATTGTTGCTGCATGTACACTCTAGTTAACCTGTAGTATCCTTTAACTTCAGCCTGAAGAACTCATTAATATTTCTTATAAAACGTTTCTGTTAGTGATGAATTTCCTGAAGTTTTATTCATCTGAAAATTTCTTAATTTTTTCTTTGTTTTTGAAGAAATTTTGTCTGATTATTGAATCAGGCTTGAGAATATTTCTTATAATAATTTGAAGGTATCATCCCAGTGTCTTCTAGTCTTCTTGCTTTCTGATGGGAAGTCAGCTGTTAACCTCATGAAAGATCTCTTATGTGATTACTTGTTTTCACTCATTTCTTTAAAGATTTTATCTTAAACTTTGTTTTTAATTGATTATGATGTGTCCAGGTTCAGATCTCTTTTAGTTTATTCTTTTAGAATTGTTGAGTTTCTTAGATGTGTAGATTAATATTTTTCATTGACTTTCTGAAAATCTTGGCCATTTTCAAATAATTTTTTTCTCTCTTTTTTTACTTCTTTTCCTGGGATTTACATTGAGTATATTATTATACTTGGCGGTGTACCACTGCTCTCTGAGTCTCTGCTCATTATTCTCCATTCATTTTTTTCTGCTCCTCAGACTAAATAATCTCTATTAACCTCTATTCAAGTTTATTGATTGAATTTTATGGCTATATCTTTATTGGTATTCTCCATGTGGTGAGACATTTTTGTTATGCTTTCTTTTAATTGGTTAAGCATAATTTAGTTTAATTCTTTCAACATACTTATATTAGCTAAAAGACTGTGTCTGCTGCATTCAAAATAAGTGCCTCCTGAAAGACATTTTCTATTTGCTGCTTTTCTTGCGTCTGTGTATAGGCATATTTTTCTGTTTCTCTATATTTTTATTACAAATGGATATTTTAGATAATTTAAAAATTCTTTCAATTCCTCCACCCTTCAAGGTTTATTGTCATCAGTTTGCGACTAGTTCTGGTTGTAGTAGTGTTGTAATTTTTTTGTTGCTGTTGAGTTGTTTAGCACTTTCCTAGATAATTATACACACTATGTATTCTCTGAAGTGTGGAGCCACTGAATTATCTGTTATTTTTAAATTTTTAATTAATGTTTCATTGTTAAGATTAGCTTTTTGGGGGTCACATCTACGTTATTTTAATTTAGTGGTAAGCAATGAGTTGCTAAGAAATTGCCTTCAATGCCCTACCTGTATGCCTTCTATCCTTTTCCAAGTAGATTTGTGTGAGAAAGCAAATCTTCAGATTTCAGAAAGTTTGTGAGACAGCCTTAGCTCTTGCTTCCTGCTTGTGCAGACCAGCCAAAGCTGTGTGACTGGTGCTTCTCCTTTCCTAGATCTTTCCTGAGCATACCCGCAACCGATTAGATCCTCAGGAATACATTAGAGTTTCTCACAATCTCCTATGATTGTCTATTCTCCCAGAATTTCTTTTTTAAATTTCCAGCTAGGCTCTTCTTTGCTTCAGCTGAGAACACTACCATAGGTAGCTGAAATACTGCCAGCAGTTCGTTATTGTTTAGATAATGTTCTGGGATTAGGGTACAACACTCTGCCTCATTAGGCTGATCTCTCAGTAAAATGAAATAGCAACTGCTTTCCGAGAATAGATTTTTTTAGAGAGCTGCAAGTTCAGAACAACACATTTGTTGCTCTGAGTCCTGGCAATGATCCTTTTAATGAAACTTCAAAAGTAGCCATATCCCTCCATTGTCTGCCATGCTGCCAGCTCTTTGCTGTGTTACCACTGAGCTTTCATTGTTAAGATATTGCTAGGGAAAGTCGATAAATCTAAGTTAAAATTGTCTTATCAAGGTGATATGGTTTGACTGTGTCCGCAGTCTCATCTTGAATTCCCACATGTGGTGGAAGGGACCCGTTGGGAGGTAATTGAACCTTGGGGGCAGGTTCCATGTAATTGTGAGGCCTCCCCAATTACATGGAACTGTAAGTCTATTAAATCCTCTTTCTTTTGTAAGTTGCCCAGTCTCGGGTATGTCTTTATTAGCAGCATGAGAATGGACTAATACACAAGGTTCATTACCTTTGGTAGATAATTTTCAGTTTGTTCTTTGGCTTTGAATAAATGCAAAATTTCTAAAATAGTTTATTTTGTTTATGTTGTTTGTATTTCTTTTGTTTTAGAAGAAGAAGTTAACTGAGCACTTCACTTTCCCATTCTGGTAGATGATCAAGAAAATTTCTTTAAACTTTAGGGAATGATAATGAACTAGAATGATATTTCTTCAGAGAGCCGATAGAAACCTTCTGGGCATTTATAATAATAAGATAACATTTTTATTTCTATATTTTATTTATTTATGTATACATTTTTGTTTCTTGAATACATTTTATACATTATCATAAATTTCAGGATTACCAGTGATAGTTATGACTGTTTTTGTTTTTTCCTCACAAGTGGAAAACCAAAGACATAACTTTCTTGGGACACTTACATGTTTGTCTGACTCTCTTTTGTATTCAATTATCTCTAATTAGTTTTTTCCCATGCACTCAGATTTTCTTTGGGTTCCAACATAATATGGTCCCAGGTTAAGGTATAACTGAGAGTCAGAAACAAGCCTCAATAACTCTACAGAAATTGTACTTTCTCATTTCTTATAAACAACTCCTACCAGTAAACAACACAGGGACTTAGTATGTGGAAACAACCCAGCTATTGAGAAAAACTAAAATGTGGAGTCTTGGATGAAAAAGAACTTTATAAATGTAACAAAGATATTAATTAGTTAAAGAAGAATCACGTAGGCATACTTGTTAACTTTTAACTGACAGAACTGAATCAACAATGTGTTTAGCTTAACTAAATTCAGTTTTGACATTTTGAAAATGTAGAACAGGAAACCATGTAAGTCTATAACATAGAATTTATTATAATGCCAACTACTCTCATTGTCAACTGATTTGTGCTCATATCTGGTCTAGTCTGTGCTACCAATAACCCTATCACATTCTTAAAGAAATACACCACAGGAATTAAATTTATTATTATTATTATTATTATTATTATTATTTTCTGTAAGAGTCGTATCAGATTTGAGGGACTAGAAAGTGGGATGCTCTTAGGAACGATATCTAAAAAATGTGGAAGTGGCTTTGAAATTGAGTAATGGATATAGACTTAAAGAGTTTGAGGAACTTGACTAAAAAAAATGCTGGATTATTTACTGTATTAATCTGTTTTGCTGCTGATAAAGACATACCTGAGACTGGGCAAATTTAAAAAAGAAAGAGGTTTAATGGATTAACAGTTCCATGTGGCTGAGGAAGCCTCACAATCTTGGCAGAAGGCAAGGAGGAACAAGTAGAGTCTTGCATGGAGAGCAGCAGGCAAAGAGAGAGGGAGCTTATGCAGGAAACTCCTTTTTATAAAACCATTAGGTCTTACGAGACTTATTGAATATCATGAGAACAGCACAAGAAAGACATGCCCCCATGATTCAATTACCTCCCACCAGGTCCCTCCTACAACATGTGAGAATTCAAGATGAGATCTGAGTGGGAACTCAGCAATACCATATCACCAGATTTTCCTGAAAAAATTCTTAATATAGATATGAATGTTAAAAGTAATTCTGTTGATAACTTGAATAAAAATTAACAAGTTAGTGAAAAATAGAAAAAAGGTAATTTTTTTTTTTATAAAATGGCAGATAACTTAGTAATATTGCGTTCTAGTGTTTCGTGGAGAGTATAATACATAAGTGATGTACTGGGATTTTTAGCTGAGGCGATTTCTAAGCAAAGTGTTGCAGGTGTGGCCTAGTTTTTTCTTGCTGCTTAGAGTAAAATTTGAGAGGAAAGAAATAAACTGAAAAAGAAAATGCTGAGCAAAAATAAACTAACACTTAATAATTTGGAAGATTCTCAACCTACCCAAACAAGATACTCTTTTAACAGGGCCAAGGGTGTGGCTGGACAACCATTTGCTAGATAGTTTTGCTGTGTGACTCATGCATCCAGTAAACCATCTCAGCAAAAGCCAGAAATAGAGATGTGATTACACAGGAAATATCCACTTTTGTCTACTGGTTTGAACTCCCACGTCTAGCACATGAGGCCAACAAGGTTTTTGAAAATTTTATGCCAGCATAGCACTGCAAGCCTGCTTGGACTGAAAGAGGCAGAGAAGAGACAAAATAGAGGAAGAATAATTTTTAGGGCTTGTGGGGCTATCACTGTCACCATAGACTGAAGGCCTAAATTAAAGGGGATGTAGCCATTGCCCAGGGCCGAGGAGGTATTGTCACCACCCTAGTAGATCTGCAGCCTAGAGCGTGGAGTCAACAAGGATTACTTATAGGCCCTAAATCCTAGTGGAATTTACTCAACTAGATTTTGGCCTGGTTTGGAATCCATGATTCTCTTCCTCCTTCAGATTCTCCCTCTTTTAATGGAAATGCCTATCCTATGTCTGATCTACCATTGTATTTTGGAAGCAGATTATTTTTCTAGTTTCACAGGGTTGCAGCTGGAGGGTAATTTTGCCTCAGGATGAATCACACCTCAAGTCTCACTCATACCTGATTTTGATAATACTTAGATAAGATTTAGGGCTTCTAGTTGATGTTGAAGGAGTTTAAGCTTTTAGAAATGTTGGGATAGAATGCATGTATTATGCCTAGGAGGAATTTTTTGGGGCCAGAAGGTAGTCTTAAGAATGGAATTGTGCTCCTTCCCCAAAATTTATTTGTTAACGTCTTAACCCACAGTACCTCAGAATGTGACTGTATTTGGAAATAGGTTATTTGCAGATATAATTAGTTAAGATAGGATGAGGTCATACTGGCTTAGGCTGGGATCCTAATCTAATGTAACCAAAATCTTTACTGAAAGGGGAAATTGGGACACAGACATGCACACAGGGAGAACACTTTGTGAAGCCCAACCCCAAAGATTGCCAGCCAACCACCAGAAGCTAGGATAGAAGCTTGGAAGCGATTCTTCCTCACACCACCAGAAGTAACCATCCATGTATGCATCCTGATCTTGGGTTTCTGGTATCTGAAGTATGAGACAGTAAGTGTCTGTTTTTGTAGCCTAACTAGCTTGTATTATTTTGTTATGGCAGCACTAGAAAATTAATACAGGTTACAACAAGAAGAGATAAGAGAAATTATTCGTTCTTGGTGTTAAACCCAGCATTCACATGAACAAACAATCTGTAAATTGGATATTTATTAGTTAAGATTGCCTGTCTATGATCATAAAATAGTTTTAAAAGCTGTTTTATCACATTTTCTTTCTCAAGGCTCTTATTTATCACTATATAGCATATGAATTAATATTCAGATTTTATCAGAAGTTTACATTTTAAGTAAGAAAATATCACTTTATAGTGAAGTAAAGTAATTCACCTTAACAAGTTTGCAGGCTTAAATTTGTACCCACAGGCTGGGCATAGTGGCACACACTTGTAATCCCAGCACTTTGGAAGTTCAAGGTGGGTGGATCACTTGAGCTCAGGAGGTGGAGAGCAGTCTGGGCAACATAGCAAAACCCCATCTCTACAAAAAGTACAAAAATTAGCCAGCTTTGGTGATGTGTGCCTGCAGTCTCAGCTACTCAGGAGAGTGAAATAGGAAGATCACTTGAGCCTGAGAGGTTGCAGTGAGCCAAGATTGTGTCACTGCAATCCAGCCTTGGTGACAGAGTGAGACCCTGT
>PVKV010031753.1:0-20633 GCA_004027835.1 Alouatta palliata | reverse complement strand
TCCACCTTCCTCCATCCACACTCTTGCTTTCTCCCACCTCCATTCACCCTCCTCCATCCACCTTTATCCATTCCTCCTCTGTCCATCTCTCCTCTCTCCACTCTCCTGTGCTCTCCCTCCTCCATTTATTCCTCCCCCATCCCTCCCTCCTTTGGCCTCCCTGCCCCATCATTCCTCCTGTCTGTTCTCTCCCCATCCATCCCCTCCTCGGTTCACCCTGATGCATCCGCCTGCTTTTCTGTCCCTTTGCTTATTTTTCATGCAGCAAACACTTGTTGAGTCCTGTCGTGTGCTAGGGGCTGGAGACCAGTGGGATAGACAAGACCCCTGTCCTTAGAAATGGGGAAATGAGAGACTGTGAGGTCCCAGGCTGAGAAGCAAGAGCCAGGGCTGGCATCTGGTGCCTTCTGGCTGCTGCAGGGCTGCCAGCTGCCTTGCGGTCACCTGTGGGAGGCTCTGCTCCCACTCCTGGGCTCCTCAGTCTGACATACATCACCCACGAGAAACCCTGGCCACAGAGGCTCTTGAGTCACAGGTGTGGTCTCTGTGACCCAGGCGAATGGCAGGTTCCAGCCACAAGCCCAGGCTTGGCCCTGTCACATGCCCTCTGTTCTGGCCCCTGTTATCGCCCCCGTCCATGTCACGGCCCCTATCCTGCCCCTGTCACAGCCTGGCTCTGGCACTGGCTGCCCTGTGACACCTCAGTCCTCCTCAGGCCCTTGTTCCTGGCCCCGACGCCGTGTGTGAGTTGGATGTGGTCCAGCCGACTGCTGCAGGTTCAGCAGTGGGGCCCTGGCTGGGATCTGGGCCCATCCCCACGCCTCCAGGGCGGCTGGGGACCCTGAGCCTTACCGGCTGGGCCATCTCCCGCAGGTACTGGGCACAGTCCCGGTGTCCGTGGTACTCCGCCAGGTCTGCTGCTGTGTAACCATCTTCATCCCGCAGGGAGGGGTCCACGTGGTGGGAAACCAGGGTCTGGCAGCACTGCAGTGAGGAGGGCACACGTGTGACCCACCATGACACTCACCAGGTGCCCATGGGGCTGGCCCTGTGCAGGCCGCTCCCCCGGCCCCATGGCACAGGCTGCCCTGGTGCCCTTCCCAACAGGGGCAGGACTTGACTCTGGGCTGTGCGGTTCCAGAGACCTGCCTAGGAGCCCCTGAGCCTCATCTCACAGCCACCCTGTCCTGGCACAGACAGTACCAGGTACCGCATATGAAGCTGAGCTGACAGAATCAGGGCGCCCCTTCCAGATCCCTCACAGCTGCCATGCCCCAGGCGTTAAATGCACAACCCGTTTCCATGTTTGCAACCCTGGGAGGTGCGGACCAATGCAGGTGAATAAACCAGGCTCAGAGAGACAGGCAACCGGCCTCTGGCCCCCCGAATCAGGGCGTGCGACTGCCCCACCTCCTGCCACAGCCCCACTCTCCACGGGACCGTCCTCCTGGCTCCGCTCCATAAGGATCCCCCTGGCACCCGGAGCACCAGCTCAGGCCTGACCAAGGCCACTCACCCCCTTTGCCAGCCACACTGCCTGCTCCTACCGCACGAACCTGGGACCAGGGCCCTCCTGTCTCCCTGTACCTGGTAGGCTCTTGAGATGGGAACAGGGAGGAACAGGAGAGGGGAGGAAGCTGGGGAGGAGTCTGCAGGACTGAAAGTCTGGAGGGCATCTGGGCTGGTGAAGGAGTCATATGGGAGAGGGACGGGGGACTTCAAGAATGATTTCTGCACTTTATTCTGTATGTATTTATTCTGTAAATATTTCTGTGTCTCTTTTATGGTACCAGGGAAACACAAAAATGAACTTGAGTGAGGCAAATCCTGTGTTCACAAAACTGTGCCTTTGACTCAAACGTATCCCTGAGATAGACCAGCTGGGCCTCAGTATCTTTGGTGAAACTGAAATGAACTAAGAAGTTGTGAGGCCAGCCATAGTGGCTCATGCCTGTAATCCCAGCACTCTGGGAGGCCGAGGCAGTTAGGTCACCTGAGGTCGGAAGTTTGAGACCAGCCTGACCAACATGGAGAAACTCTGTCTCTACTAAAAATACAAAATTAGCCAGGCATGGTGGAGCATGCCTGTAATCTCAGCTACTCAGGAAGCTGAGGCAGGAGAATCGCTTGAACCTGGGAGATGGACGTTGCGGTGAACTGAGATCACCATTGTACTCCAGCCTGGGCAACAAGAGCGAACGAAACTCCGTCTCAAAAAAAAAAAAAAAAAAAAAAGTTTTGAGACCCTAGAGGAAATCTCACCTCCTCCCTGGACTGCAGGTGCCTCACCTGTAAAAGATGCAAACAGCCTGGGGACTCGGCTGTTTATGAAACTTCTTGGGCTCCTACAGATACAGAGATAAATACAGGTTCAGCGTGCATGTGGACGGCAGGTGTGCCACGCCACGAGTAAACATGACCTGACACTGTCATGCATGGCTGGGGACCTGGCAGTGAAGTCCAGTGGCCTTGAGCTCATCTGGCTCTGTGACTTGCTGGTCAGAGAACTTGGCCAGCTAACTGGGCCTGTCTGTAAAGTAGGGACACGGATCTATGGCTGACACCACCTCCTTCAGCCTCCCTCGCCCCTGCCCCTAATGCCCTCGCCCCTGTGCAGCTCGCAGGTAAGATCGTGACCTCAAGGGTGACTGCCTTATCCCGGGGAGTCCTCTGAAGGCCACCACCAGAAGAAGGTGGACAAAAAGATGGAAAGAACCCCACTCCCTGGCAGCCCTGCAGGCCCACAAGATCTGCAGAGCTGAAGGGCTTGTCACTGTATGAGGATGACAACCCCGCGCCTCTGAGCCACGGACTGAGAGTCTGCTTGCACACTGCCTGCCTTCCTAGGCGCCGCACTGCCCTCCAGAGAGTAAGCAGCTCAGGCCAGGGGCTGCTGGCTCTGGCACAAATACCCAACCCTGGTCATGGGGCAAGAGCAGCCACACATAGCATGGCCGGGTGCCCACGAGGCTTTATTTGCGGACACTGACATTTTAACTTCATATGAGTTTCATGTGTCATGAGATGTGATTCTTTTTCTTTTTCCCCATTTAAAAAGGGGAGAACTATTTTGAGCTTGTGAGGTCATACAGAATCAGGTGTGTGCCCACCCCTGTCTGGAAGGCTGCTGGGAGGCTTGAACCAGATAATGCCTGAAGGCTCTTGGAGGCCCAGAAGGGCTGAACCAGTGGCCGGTGTGGCTGAGGGAGCAGGAAGCATTTGCCAGAGGTGCTAGCTGGGCTGGGAGGCTGGGGCTGGGAGGCTGGGGCACATGGCTGAAGGCAGCCCCTGGGAGAGGCACCACTCCCAGAGGCTCTGGGCTCAGGGAATGGCAAGAGTCTGCTAGGACGAGGTGGGTGTGTGGGTGGATGGAGGTGGACTGTCCCTGAGGCGCTGTCACTGGAGAGATGAGGCCAGGACGGGGCAGAGGGGAGTTAACAGGATCTGCAGGAGTATGAGGGGTCTCACAGCAGAGGAAGGGGCACAAATGTCAGACCTGGCCCCACATGGTGCTGGGGAGAGAGGACACAGACCTGACAGAAACAGAGCTGTGGGGAAGAACAAGAGAACCTCCCCACAGGTGACAGACCGCATCGCCACTGGGACTGTCAGCAGAGGGTGGGTGGTGACAGACTGAACTCTGTCTGGAAGTCTGTGTAGAGGCCACCCCAGCAGAGAAGAAGGTGAGCAGATGGAGCCACTCTAGGGAGGAGAGACCCAGGTGGGTCAGACCAATCCACCGCCAAGGGCGTGAAACGTGGATTCGCTGTAGAAGTCACTTGCCAGCAGCATCAGTGAGGTAACAGAAGTGACAGCGAAACTCAAGAGGAAAGGAAAACCTGGGGGTGGGGGCGTGCGGGGAGCCCTCGAGACAGGGCGAGAACTGCCCTCGCCCTGAGACAGGGCTGATGCTGGAAGAACAGTTATACAATGCGCCGTCCTCCAGCAGCCTCAAGGGACCAGGGAGGCCAGAAACAGTGTGAGGTCTGCCAAGGGTGGGCCTCTGGTTGACCGCCTCTGGCTCTGGCTGACCACCTCCCGATGTAGGGCAAAGGCTCCACCCTCAGAGAAAACAGAAACCAGACACCAGCCAGGCCCCTGGTGCCTGTCACAGAGGTGGTCCTGGGAACTTCCTGCCTGGAATGTGGATTAAGAGGATCCTGGGCCCACCAAAGGCAAATAAGATATCGCCAAGCCCTCCAGTTATGCCTACACTTCACTTTTCAAGTTTAGTGTCAGCATACGCCAACAAAAATCAGAAATACAAGGAAATAAGATACCATGAATGAGAACCAGAAGACCCGGCCCGCAAAGAAATAGAAATAAAGCTCTGAGAACTAACAGACTACAACACAACTGTGCAAACTACTCTTAAATAAAGAAAAACTCAGGCAGGCAGATCACATCTGTTCAAAATAAGAGGGTAAAAATAAACCCCTAGACATTAGTAATTATACTGACTATAGGTGGTCTAAATGTGCCAATAGATAAAGATTGTCAGACTGATGAAAAAAATTAAGTCTGACTGCACGTGGTCAACTAAAGGTACTGGCAAACATTAAGGATTCAGAAGGCTGAAAGTGAAGTATGAGCAAGCTTTACCATCAAATAAGTAACAGAAAAGTCATGTGTGTACATATATCAGATAAAACAGACTAGATATGGGGTTAAAAATATATAAAACAAAGGGTGACAGGATTGTAGGGAAACATAGACAAATCCAGAATAATAGCCAGGAATGTTCACACACTTCTCTCAAGCAATTTGAAATCCAGTAAACTGACATGTGTACCTATGTCGATCTGAAGAATGCAGTGACATAATGGCCATGAAGAGAATAGCGAGCAGAGTGAAGTCTTTCCAAGAACACACACAACATTCATAAAAGTTCACCAGACACAGGTCAATAAAGTAAGTTATCAAAAAATCAAAGGATTGAGATCACCAGAGTACATTTCCTGACCACAGTGCAATTTGGAGAGAAATTAATAACAAATAGATAACTGGAAGGAACACCTTTATATCTGGAAATTAAGAAATATAATTCCAAGGAATCCCTAGGAGAAATAAGGATCAAAATGGGAATTAGAAAAAAAAAAAAAATATATATATATATATATTTTTTTTTTAGAAAATATTTTTTAACTGAACAATTATCCAACAGTGGGATACAGCTAAAGCAGTACTTAGAGGAAAATATATAGCCTTCAATAAATATATTAGAAAAGAAAAAAGGTTGAAAAGTAAGTGAAGTAGGCATCCATTTCAGTAATTTAGGAAAGAAAGTAGTAACAAAGATAAATATAGAAATTAATGAAATAAAAAACATACATTGCAGAGAATTAAATGCTTTTTGGAGGATCCTGAACGAGTTAAAACCTAGTTGTTTGAAAAACTAGTGACTAATATCTAGTGAGACTGACTGAGACAAAAAAGAAAGACAAAAATAACCAATATCAGGAATTAAAAATGGGGAAATTACTACATGTAGGCAATAAAGGATCACGAGGATATTAAAAATAACTTTATACTAATACATTTAATAACTTAGATAAAATTGATTCCTAGAATATTTCTAGGAAATAAATCCTAGAAAAAAATAATTTACCAAACCAACACATAAAAAATAGAAAACCCTAGTAGTTCTATAATTAAATAAATTGAATTAGTAATTAAAAACCTTCCCTCAAAGAAACAGCCAGATCCAGAGGATTTCACTAGTGAATTCCACAAAACCTTAAAAGAAACAAATAAGTCTAACGTAACCAAAATGTCTCAAAACACAGAAAGAGAGGAAACACACCTAATTCTTGGCATATTTTGATACCAAAATCTAACAAGGATAGAACAAAAAAAGGACATTCCATGCCAATTTTACTCAAGAATCTAAGGCCAAAAATCCTTAACAAAACATTAGCAGATCGAATTCAGCTACATGTAAAAGGAATACTATGTCATGTTGAACTGACTCCAGGAACGCAAGATTGGTGTAACGTTTTAAACTGATCAGGGTCGATTCAGGTACTCTACTGCTGTGTACACACATCCAAAAGATTTGAAGGCCAGATCAGAGAGATTTGCCACCCATGTTCATAGTAGCAGGATTCACAACAGTCAAAAGGCAGAAGAACCCAAATGTCAATTAACAGATAAATTGAGAAAGAAAATGTGATAAACACATACAATGGAATATTATTTAGCCATAAAAGGAAGGAAATTCTGACACATTACAATGGGGTGAACCTTAAGGACATTATGCTAAGCGAACTAAGCCAGAGATTAACGGATAATACCATACAATTCCACTTATATGAGGTATCCTAAGTCATCAAGTTCATAAAAAACAAAACAGAATGTTGGTTGCCAGGGGCTAGGAGAAAAGGGAGATGGAGAATTGCTGTTTAATGGCTACAGAGTCTCAGTTTTGCAAAATGAAAAAGTTCTGGGAATTCGCCTGCATAGCAACGTGAACAGACTTAACACTGCTGAGCTACGCACTCGAAAATATCTAAGATGGTAATTTTATGTTACATATTTTTTAAGCACAATTTAAAAATTTTAAAGAATAATCAGGGCTGGGCACCGTGGCTCACACCTGTAATCCCAGCACTTTGGGAGGCCAAGGCAGGCAGATCCCGAGGTCAAGAGATCGAAGCCATCCTGGCCAACATAGTGAAACTGTGTCTCTACTAAAAAATACAAAAATTAGCCAGGCATGGTGGTGCATGCCTGCAGTCCCAGCTACTCGGGAGGCTGAGGCAGAATTGCTTGAACCCAGAAGGCGGAGGTTGCAGTGAGCCCAGATCACGCCACTGCTCTCCAGCCTGGTGCCTGGAGACAAAGTAAGACTCTGTCTCAAAAACAAACAAACAAACAAACAAAAAAGAATAATCAGTGTAACTCATTCAGAGAATAACTAGGCCGGGCGCAGTGGTTCGTGCCTGTAATCCCAGCACTTTGCGAGGCAGAGGTGGGCGGATTATCTGAGGTCAGGAGTTTGAGACCAGCCCGGCCAACGTGGTGAAACCCCATCTGTACTAAAAATACAAAAATTAGCTGGGCATGGTGGTGTGTGCCTGTAATCCCAGCTACTCGGGAGGCTGAGGCGGAGGTTGCAGTGAGCCGAGACTCTGCACTCCACCCTGGATGACAGAGTGAAACTCCATCTAAAAAAAAAATAAGTAACTAATGTGATATAGTGAAGCATAAAACCTATTAAAAATAACCATCATTCCTCTTTAGAGATTGCTAGAGCATCAACTAATTGTTTTGATGTTTTATTTTTAAATGGGAAAAAGCTGTCACAGCTGAGAGGCATCTAAGGAGACATGGTAACTAAATATAGCACCCTGAATGGGATTCTGGGACATAAGAGGGCCGTTGGGTAAAAGCTAAGAGCATCTGAATGAAGTATGGGCGCTAGTTAATAACACCGTGTTACTGTGGGTTCACTAATGGTGACGAACGCACTGTAACATAAGTTGTTAAAAGTCGGGGAGAGGGGGAAGGCCGGGGATAGCGGCTCACACCTGTAATCCCGGCACTTTGGGAGGCTGAGGTGGGAAGACTGCTTGAACCCAGAAGCTTGAGGCCTGCCTGGGCAGCACAGCAGACTCCCATCTCTACAGAATTAAAAAAAAAAAAAAATAGCCAGGCATGGTGGCCTGTGCCTATAGTCCTAGCTACTCAGGAGGTTGAGGCGGGAAGATTGCTTCAGCCTAGGAATTTGAGGTTGCAAATGGTGATGACACGCTGTTGTGTGTTTTGACATTCACAGTAAGAAATTTAAAAGGAAAGAAATCTCTGCTTTGAGGTTGAGTAATTTTCTTTTTCACAGAGGGAAGGTGAGTAGCCTGGGAACTCAGCTGTTTATTAAGCTTCTTGGGCCCCTATGGAATATTTCATTTGAAAGAATATTTTGCTGCCTTAAAAAGTTTAAAAGCCACTGGCCAGGGGCCTCTTACCCGCTTCTGAGCCGAGGTCTCCTGGAGGCCTGAGCCACTCAGCCAGGAGCAGAGCTCCTCCTGCCACCAGCTACCTATCAGGGACACACTTCCCAGGCCTGCAGTTCACCTCCCCTCCCTCCACTTCGTGTATCTACCTAGGTCGGGGACAGAGACTGGGGGGACAGAGCTGGGGTGTGAGTTGTGCAGAGCTGAGTGGAGGGGCGGGGAGGGGTTGGTGGGAGGAAGGGTGGCAGTTGAGGAGCCTCAGAGAAAGATGCCTTCGGCAGCGCTGCTGGGAGCAGGGACTGGGTTTCCTCCGCAGTCCGCCAAAGGCTCAGCTCCATGGGGAATGCGCGCCTCCCGACGGCTCTGCTGTGTGACTGTTTCAGTGGCACTGCTGAGACTGGGTGACCCGGGGACCCAGGAAGACCTTGGGCTTCAGCTGGGAGCAGTTGTCTGGACTCCCAGACCCCGGATGGGATGCTCGGTTGCACTTCCACTTATAATCCCCCCAGGGTAGCCTCTCGGAGGCCTGGAGCTCGAATGTCCTGGCTCCAGACTGCGCACCCGAGTGAGGGAGGCTTTGGAAGAACACGGGGAACCAGGAGGCTTCATGGAGGTGAGTGGATGCAACACTGCTTGGGACTGGATGGGGCTGGGGAGAAGTGAACTGTGTGCATTCCCCTGAGATGGGGCCGTGCCTTTAGATGAGGTCCACATCGCATGGGCACCTGTGCAGGGCCAGCAGCTTATGGCTGCACCCACCCTTCAAGGCTGAGTGTGGTTCTGATGCTGAACATTCGAACGCCATCCCTACCTACGTGGCGGTTCTGGATGTCCTGTTCTTGAGCCTGGGCCATGTGAGCCCCCAAGATTTATCTGGGTAATAGCAAAAGGGCTGGCATCACATGCTTGGTATAGCTCTGCTTGCAGGCGGCTCACGGCAGAGGGTCTGTCCCCAAGGGCTGTCCTGAGAAGACTGCCACCGAGACCAGCCGTCCCCAAGGGGTGTCCTGTCACCAAGACCAAACCCTGACCAGACAGCAGGGAATTATGGTGCGAAGGAAGGAGGATGGCGTGCAGAACGAGAGCAGAGAGCTTGGATCTTGCCACTTGACCCCAGGCTCTTGATCTTGGCCAAGTGACTTTGCCACTCTGAGCCTCAGTTTACCCATCTGTAAAAGGGGAGTCATTGCTCCTACAGAGTTGCGTGAGGGTCAGTGACACAGCACTGGGCATGGCTGGCACTCTCCATCATGCCCACCTTACCTCCATCTGCCCGTTCTCTGCTGCGTCGTGGAGGGGGGTCCCACCCCAGGAGTCTCTCAGGACAGGGGTGCCCATCAGCAGGAGTCGGTCTAGAATGGGCGTGTGGCCGCCTCGGGCTGCAAAATGCAGAGCCGTGGCCCCCTCGTTGTCCCGTGCTGTGAGTCTGATGTTGGTGAATGTGACCTGGGGAAGGAGGAGTGGAGGAGTGGAGGGAGCAGTCACTCTCTCAGGGAGGAGGCACACAGAGGGGCAGAAGTGCAAGCGGACTCTGGCTGTGCCTCTCAGGGCACAGGGCACAGGGCACAACCTCAGGAAACCCCGGACGGGGCTGGCTCAGCACATGCGTCCCCATCACCCTGGGGCAGCCAGACCTCCGGGGTCCAGGTGGGGGTGAAGTGAGCACAGTAGCTTTATTTGGAGACACCATGGTCCCAGATCTTAAAGCAAATAGCACAGTAAATGAAACACCTAGAGCACAGTAAGCAAGTGTTTGCTCTGAAGGAGGGAGAGAAGGAAAGAAGGAAGGGAGTGGGGGAGGGAGGAAAGGACTTCCTTTGGCCTGAGGGTGGCACTGCCTTGCTGGGCATTTGCACTCAGCCTCTTTGCTGGAGCAGCGGGTCCGGCACCTCCCTCCAGGGCCTGAGTTCCAGCCAGGCAGTGAGGTTTGGGACCCTGACCTGCTGGCCACCAGCCACCGCTGGAGCGACTTGAGGCCAGCCCACCTCTGGGGCCTCATCTGCCCTCTGCAGGGCCCTGTGCTCTGGTCCACAGCACCAGCCAGGTGACAGTCCCTTATGCTGACTCGCTGACACCCGTGCAGCTGGGACAGCCATGGGGCCTGGGCCTGCCAGTGGGATGGGGGCTTCCAGGACAGCCTGCCTTCCTGGTAGAGGGGTCATGGTGTGCCGGCTCTCCGCCTTCACCTCCTTCCTGCCTTGAATGTGCCTGCTTTCCCCATGGGGAGGCTGTGAGAAAGCAGAGAGGTCACAGCGCTGCTGCCTTCTGTGTGAGTGCCTCCTAGCGTGGCTCAGGGCGCTCCTAACTGATCAGCACTCAGAATTGTCTGTTGGGAAAGCACTATGAGCTGGAAACAGACAGGGCCAGGGCTGCTGTGGTGCTCCTCCACATCTGGAGTGGCCTCTGGCCCCGAGCCCCCGCTGCTTCTCCCCAGGATGAGCTGCTCCTGCCTCTGCACGGTTCCAGGGGCTCCGTGGACCCCCGGGCCACCGGCTGTGAGCTGACGTTCTACCGTGTGTGTGTGCAGCCCCTGCTCACCCCAGGAGCCCGGAGCCCAGGCACAGGAGCCAGGGATAGTTTGGGAGGCTGAGGTCCGGAGTGAAAGGGTCAGAACTGCTGGAGGGGGAGGGAAAGACAGCCAGGGTGGGACCCAGGTCCACAGAGCTTCCTTCAGGAGAGGCCCCTCCAGCAGGAGAAGCTGGAAAGGCATCGTGGGGTGGGGAAGGTACACTCACAGGTGAGGCACCAGGAGGGGCTGCAGTCACCGCTAAGGGAAGCTGGAGGCCAATTCAGGTGGCCTTGGGTCACAGTGGGCAGGCAGGTACCATCCTGAGGACCCTGGAACCACAGGGAGCAGGCCAGCACCAGCCCAGGCGTCTGGGGGCATGGTGAGCAGGTGGGACCGTCCCAAGGGCCTCAGGGCCGTGGTAAGCAGCGCGTGCCATCCTGAGAGGCCAGGGCCCTCTGTTCCTTCACATGCCCATTGGTTCAGTAAACATCACCCGAGCCTGACCGCATGTCAGGTGTGGAGAACGCAGCAGCTGGTGAAGTCCTGCACCCACGGAGCTCCTGGCACTTACACCCTGGCGGGTGGAAACCACCACCAAGGCCAGGAGTCAGACGCGCCGTGTGTCCCGTGTTGGTGCTCAAGGGGAGGAAAGCAGGAGTGAGGATGATCTGGACAGGTGGCTCCCCCGGTACACCAGCTGGGCAGGGAAGGTCCCAGGGCCACTTGGGGAGCTGCGTGCCAGCACGGGTATAGCGCATGCAGAGGCCTGGGGGCAGAGCCAGCCTGGCCCGCAGGAGAAGGAGCTGGAGCTGATAGGGTGGGAGCTGGGAGACAGGAAGCCCCAGGCGAGCATGAGAGATCTGGGCGGAGACAGCTCTCCCTTCTCAGAGAGCCTCAGTGACCTTCACTAAGGTCACTCAGCAGCCACAGTGACCTTCCGACACGCCAGTCAGATCCTGCCACTCCTGGCTTGGAGCCTTCCGTGGTTCCCCAGGACCCTCAGGAAAGAGCCCCAGTCCCCCCAGCACCTCTGCCGGCCTTTCCTGCCCATCCCCAGGCCCTGAGGGTCAGGCTCTCCCAGCCTCTGAATGAGCTGTGCCCTCCTCAGGAAGTTGCTTTGGGCCCCGCCCCTTGTCCAGCCACCTCCTGCCCATCCTCAGTTCTGCCCCCAAGTCCCCTTCTCAGGGCGGGCCTCCCCTGCTCGTAAGCTCTATGGGTCTCTGGCAGCCGGGCAGAGCTCCACACACCCCGCCCGCTCTGCTTTCCTGCTGTAGAGGCAGGAAGTCCCCAGCCCATCCTTGAAGAAGGCACCTCCTCAACCTCAGCCACTCTGCTCTGGGGTCTCAGGTCTTCCTTCCCCAAAGAGACCGGAAGCGGAGAAAGGTGGGGACTGGCCCAGGGATCTCGGGAGGCAGGGCCTGAACAAGCGGCTGGAGGCACTGCCAGTGTGGGCGCAGACTGAGCACCGGGACCACCACCAACTGTGAGCATGCTCGGGAGGCCCACCAGGACTTCCAGGGAGACGGAGGCCAGGAGAGCCCCAGGGGAGCCGAGGCATGGCCCACAGAGCAGAGTGCACTACAGGTGGTCAAAACTTCGGGGCCCAGCCTGGCTGGGTGTGCAGGGTCTCGGGAGCCATGGACCGGCTCTCCAGATGCCCCCACAGTCCTGTGTCCCCATTCCCTCTGAAGCCGCCCCTAGGCTCCAGGCTCTGCTTGCCGCAGGCCCACGCTCCCTGGACGTCCCCTTCCCACCTCTGACACCTACTCACCAGCCAGATGACGAGAGAGTAGTGGCCGCGGGCGGCGGCAGCGTGCAGGGCACTCATGCCATCGAGAGCCCGAAGGTGCACGTCGGCACCGCAGTCCTTCACCAGGAACTGCGCCAGGTGCAGGTGGCCCTCCTGGCAGGCCAGGTAGAGAGGGGAGGCGCCGCTGTGTGTCCGCCGGTTCACGCCACTGCAGGGAAGGGAGGGTTTGGAGGGCCAGTCCCTGCTGTGGCTGAGCTCAGCACTTGCTGTGTGGATGTCACCTTGACCCCTGTCCCTGCCCGTAACGGTCGAGTTTCCCATGTGCTTTCCAGCTGCTGCTGCGGAGTCTCCTCCTCCAGGCAGCTGTGCAGCCCCACTGCCCTATCCTTCTGTCCTTTTCTGGGGATCCTGGGTCCAGGTCAGAAACATGCGTCTTCTTAGACCCGGGGGGTCACAATCTTGGCTTCCAGGTTCTCAGCTGTCCTGGTGGAAGCCCAGGATTGACCCCCGACTCCTGTGCCCTGTGGCAGGCGGTGCCGGGTGCCTGGTGGCTATGGCGGCCTGCAATGAGCTGAGGGCTGCACTGACTGGGCTGGCGTCACAGCAGCGGGGTGGAGGCAGGGCCGGCATCACTGGGGAGCGTCAACTCTCAGGGCTTGTGCCTGCTGTCCCGCCAAGCCTGCTGACCACAACACCCTGTCCCAGATCCTCCAGCTCCCAGCCCTTCTCCTCTCAGGAGAGGAGGCTGGGTAGTAATGAGGGATCTCACCAGCACCCCCACACCTGTTCCCCACTTCCGATGGATGAATCCGAGCAACTTGGGGTCCACTCCAGAGGAGAGTCCAGAGGCCTCAGCTGGCAGAGGGTAAACTGAGGCTGGAAGCTGATTTGCCCAGGGGCCTGCACCTGGGTTTGAACCCCTCTCCTCTCACAAAGTCTCTGCCAGTGCCTGCCCCCCTAGCGGCTTCTCCCCGCTTCTCACAAGGGAGAAACAGGACCCTGGTGGCTGTTCCCTGGGCTCGGACCACGCAGGGATCATCACCTGCACCTGCAGAGCCTGAGGGTCCACTCCTCACGGGATGTACCCCAAAGGGCTGCCAGGTGCCCTTCTCAGGGGAGGGTCCGTGCTTTCTCTGGACTCTGCCAGGCATCCCTGACTGCGTCCACAGTTGGAACGGGCAGGTGTCCAGCGCGGTGGCTGGGAGCAGGCCGTGATGCAGCCAGTGGGTCAGGGGGCACTGGAGAGGGCATGGTCTGGCCAGGGGCGGCTACTTCTTGGCTGCTGCTCAGCGCCAGGTGGGAACTAGGCTGGGGGCACAGGACTATCCCATTTGTGTGTGTGGTGTGTGTGTGTGGTGTGTGTGCAGTGTGTGGTGTATTTTGTGTGTGATGTGTGTGGTGTGTGGTGTGTGTGTGTGGTGTATGTGTGGTGTGGGTTGTATATAGTGTGTGGCGTGTGTGTGGTGTGTGGTGTGTGTGCGGTGAATGATGCGTGGTGTGTGTGTGTGGTGTGTGTTTGTGGTGTGGTGTGGGTGTAGTGTGGGGTGTGTGTGTGTGATGTGCTGTGTGTGTGGTATGCGTGATGTGGTGTGTGTGATGAGGTGTGTGTATTGTGTGGCATGTGTGATGTCGTGTGTGATGTGTGTGTGATGTGGTGTGTGTGTGGTATGATGTATGTGTAGTGTGTGTGTGATGTGGTATGTGTGATGTGTGTGTGGTGTGTGTGTGCTTACATATTAACATGAAGTCTTTTGGTTTTCTTTTTTTAAGGCAGGGTCTTGCTCCGTCACCCAGGCTGGAGTGCAGCGGCACAATCTCAGCTCACTGTAACCTCCGCCTCCCAGACTCAAGTGATCCTCTCACCTCAGCCTCCTGAGTAGCTGGGACTACAGGCACTCACTACCATGCCAGGCTAATTTTTAAATAAATGTTTTATAGAGCTGGGGGTCTCACTATGTTGTCCAGGCTGGTCTTGAACTCCTGGGCTCAAGTAATTCTCCTGCCCAGCCTCCCAAAATGCTGCAATTACAGGCATGAGCCACTGCGCCTGGCCTGTCTCCCAGTTTTCAGTGGTAGAGACGTATCTAAAAGCCGTGTGGGTCTGAGAGACATGGTGGCCAGCCAAGTCTGGGGGTGGTATGGACGCTCTGGGGAAAAGCCACAGAAGTGAATCTCAAAGGCCTTTGCCAAGCGGCCCAGGACTGGCACACCCGGGAATGAGAACCTGATTCACAAGCCAGCTGTTAGGGCCTGTCCTGGAACTAAGCGGGTGTGGGGGAGTGGGGCTGCAAATGAGATGCTCCCTTGAAAAGAGAAGAGCTGTGGTCACAGGTAGGTGGGTCCCTGGAGGACCCTCAGCCAAGACAGCAGGAGGCAGAGGGCCTGTTCCTGTGACAACGGTGACCTCTGTGCAGGTTGAGGACTGGAGGGCGTCCGGGTGGGAGGGAAGCCCTCTACCTCACTGGCTGTCCTGACCCTGGTCCTTGCTCCTCACCCATCCACCAACTCCAGCAGGGGACACAGGGCCCTGGAGACCATGAGGCTGGTGTCCGGCTCAAGGGGTCCCAGTACAGGGACAGGGCAGTGCAGAGGCAACTCCAGCCTCCGTGTCCCCAAGGCCACTAGACTGTCCCCACTCCTGTCAGGCGTTGGGAGGGTGCCCTCCCAGGTTGCTGCCCATGTCCCCAGCTGTTTCAGGTTCCGAGACGCCCCCAGGCGGGGCTGGAGCTGCCCCAGGCATCACAGCCACATCTTCGTGTTCTCACCACCCCCAGCCATTCTCTAAGCTGAAGCAGCTTGCCCCGACCATGACAGTGTGCCTGCCTGCAGGACTCGCCGCAAAGGCCACCAGCCTGTCCTCTCCGGCCCGCTCAGTGAAGCCTCTCCTTGGCCAGCTGGCCCCAGGCTGCCCCCCAGGTGGGGCTCCAGGCTCCTCACCTGCCATGCGCAGCCGTCAGGAGCTTCAGGCAGGTCAGGTCCCCACTGACAGCAGCGTGGTGCAGGGGCAGGGCCCCCTCCCGGGTCTCCATCATGGCTGAGTGGCCCTCGTGGAGCAGCCACTCCACCAGCACTGGGTGTCCAAAGCGGGCGGCTAGGTGCAGTGGGGTGACACCCGAGGCATCTTGGTCCTACAGATGGCCCAGGCAGGTCAGGAAGTGGGGGGCAGGCCCCGACCCTCCCCTGCTGGGCAGCCCATGTGGCAGAGCCCCTGCCCAAGGTGGGCCCAGGTGAGGGCTCACACTGCCTGCAACCCAGTGAAGGGCCTTCCAGCTCCTTCCTCCTTCCCTCTGTCTCTGCCTACAACACAGAGGGAGGCCCTCCCTGCTGGGACTGAAGTAAGAGGAGGGCCAGGACTCAGGGGCAGGTCTTGGGAGGTCACGTCTGGCCATCCTGCCCCGTCCTAGGTCCCTGTCCCGTGTGAAGAAGGCCCTTTCCCACTCAGCTAGATGCCCGAAGCCCCCGCCCACTCTGCTCATGGTCAGAAAGGCTTCCCAGGACACCTGCCTCTGGCTGGTCCCCTGTCCCAGTGCCCTCCTGCTGGCCACAGAGCCTCAGGGCCAGGGAGCGTTCCCGTCACAGGTGTCACGGGTCCGGCAGACCTGGGCCTTCTCCGAGGGCCCTGTGGTCAGAATGGATCCCCAGAGAGGCACAGCTCCCGCCTGCTGTCCTTGAAATTCGCGGAAGGGCTGCCTGGAACAGGAGGCTGGGCCGGGACCCTCAGGTGCTCTGGAGAGCCAGGTGGGGGGATCTTCCACTCCCTTGTCTCAGCAGGTCCCGCTGCCCCCACCCTAACTGTAACCTAGGGGTGGTGTTCTAAGGCCGGTCAGGCCTGCTCACCATCCTCCTGAGAGCTCCACAGGGTTGAGTGACAGCTCTGAGGCCCTTACCTGCACGAAGGGCACTGGGCAGGCAGGAGAGGGGAGGGGGCCCCAGTAGAAACGCTCTGGACAAGACGGTCACCATCAGCAGCCCCCAACCCCATCCCCCGGGGCCGGGCTCCCAGCTCTCAAGCCCGAGGTCCCCCAATGCTGCTCTAAGGATCCTTTTCTAGACCCTTTGCGAAGCAGCCCTGTGGCCCAGGCCTGATGAGAGACAGGTGTCCTGACCTCTGGCAAGATGCCCCACTGGCAACACAGCGCTCCTGGCAGGGGAGGTGATAAGAACATTGAGGAGATGGCCTTGGCGCTCAAGGCTTTGCGCTTTGGGAGGCGTAGGACAGGGACTGAGTCCCGTGGCCAGGGGCCGATGCTCTGAGCCTCCTTGCTGCATGCCTCCCTGGTTCCACGCCAGCCAGGTTTGTGGAGGCCAGGCTGCCCCATCCCCGCTCACCTGCAGACCACAGCCCCCCTCTCGGACCAGCCAGCACAGCTCAGCCAGGCTGCCTGTGGCGGCGGCATCATGCGCTGGGGTGGCACCGTTGTGGGCCCGCTGGTTGCCAGGAAGCTGGGCCCGCTGCACCAGAAACTTGACACAGTCCAGGTGGCCAGCCCGGGTGGCGTGGTGAACCAGGCCGGCCCCCAGAGCATCAGTGATGCCTGGGCCCAGGGCGCCAGCCTCCAGCAGCCGCTCCAATGCTGCCACATCCCCGTCCTTGGCGGCCACGAGTGCCCGCTGCTCCTCCATCCTCTGGCCTGGGCTCTCGGCGGTGACTCATGCACAGGCCGGGGCTTCCTGTTTCAGACGTGGATGAAGCTTGCTGGCTCTGGTTACCTGATAGCCGCCACAGGGCAGATGGGAAGCGGCAGGGCAGGGAGGGGAGGACAGGCCTTGGGGACCTGCCCAAGCCACTCCCACAGTGTGAGAGCACCAGGTGCCTGCAGCTGGGAGGATGGAGTGCAGGGCACAGGGGAAGGCCTGGACTGGGCTAGGCCAGGGCTGGGCATGGCCAGCAGAGAAAGGAGGATGTCACCAAGGCTACCTGGACCTGTCCAGATGGCTGGAACCCACCTCTTCATCTGCGGAGCCAGGGCTGAGGACACGTGCCACCAGGCTTCTCACAGGAGTCCCAAGTGGCCTGGGAGACAGTTCCCCCAATTCTCATAGAAGGGCAGACCTCTAGCCACCACCAGTGTGTCTGAAGGGTGCCCAGTAGGTCTATGTTTGGCCAAGTTGACCCCCACAGAGTTGAGCACCCCAACTCTGGATCCCGGCCCTCCGCCCTGGAGGCTCCCACAAACCTCTGGGGACATGGTGGCTCCACAGGGCCTGCGATGGGCTCAGAACCCTGACTTGGGTGTGTCCAGGCCACCCAGGCAAGGTCTCAGCCCCTGCCTCAGCCCCCTATCTGACCACACTGACTCAGCCTCTGGGCTGCAGCCCAAGGGGCCCAAGTGCATTTAACCCCTTTCCAGATTGTTCTAGACAATCTGTAGCTTTGGTTTGGGGACATTAGGACCACCACAGCCTCTTCCTGACAGCAGTGGGAAGCTGCAGACGGGGGACCCATTACATCTGTACATTTATAGAGGCTCCTGGAGATGCTACCTCAAGCTGGGTTTCGGGGCTAACGCGTCATCACCACACCACGGGTGACCTGGGAGCTGCTGCAGCCCCTCCCACCACCACAGGCTCAGTCAGGGCCTTTGTACCCCACGCGCCGCGCCCACTGGAGAAACGGCAGGCGGGCCAAGCCGAGCACTGAAATCCTTTATTCGTCCATTTAGTTTCTGGCAAATGTTTCCGCAAAATCATCATGTAGTTCCTTGAACCATAAAACCACACATTAAAAATGTTATTTCACTGAAAGTGACTCCTATGCAAATATCAACTTGGGATGTGTGTCCAAATGCCACAGAGCATTTGAGAAAAGAATCCTTTGCAAATAAAATTGAGGTAAAAGCTGAGTCAGGGATGATCCGATTCTCCCACTCAGGAATGACCTGGGGCTGTACAAGCACCAGCTCAGCGAGGCTGGAGCCGAACCCTGAGTCCATGACCACAAGGGACAAAATGAGAAGGCCTGGGGACTGCGGCTGGGGAAGCGCGCAACCTTGAGTGCTGGTGAGCACAACAGAGTCAGGCTGGGGACACAGGAAGGGTGGTGGGTGCTGAGCGGAGCAGGCCTGGCCAAGGCTGGGTGTCGGTGACCCCCCCATCTGGGCACCGAGGAAGGAGAGCTAAGCAGATACCTGGCACAATTAGTGACTGAAGAATATCTTAGTTTATAGTGTTATTACTCATTTACTTCCTTTATATAATCCTTGTATTAGTTTACAGTCAGAACAATTAGTGCCTGAAGAATATCTTCCTACTCAGTCATTTCCTTTTATATATATATATATAATTATATTTTATAGGTGGAGGAACGTCTAGAGCAGACACAGTGCCGAGCATGATTTAAAGGAAAAACACTCATACCAGGACAATAATTTATGGCCCAAAAGGTAGTACCTCTGCCTGAAAGGGCACACACTACATGGCAGGCTGGCCTAGACGGCAGTGTTCAGTATCATAAAGACATCCGCCGTATGGCAGGCTTGGAGCAAGAGTCACTCCTCCTGAAAAGGAGTTCCAGTACTTGCGTCCAGTTCTTGTGGAAAGCTGGCCCCTGGCAGGCAATCCTGCGAGCGTCCAAAGGCTTCAAACCCCTCCAGTATAATTGCGCCTTGGTGGCTGTGAACTTTGTCAGCTCTGTGGTTACCGTGCTGGCTCAAAGTATCCTCCTACAGACATCCTTAGAAGGAGCCTGCCCATAGATAAGAGATGATACGCACTGCCCCCTCCTTACTGCACACCACCCACCTCCTCGGTGACCTAACGGGGGTGGGCCCCTTGCTTATCGCTCACGTGATTGTCTTGACCCTATCACTATCCTTAAGATCACCTCACTCACTACCCTGCCCTCTAAACTATACCCAATAAATAGATGCTTCTGGATGTTCGGGGCCTCGACTGTCTCCGCTTATAGGTGGGGTGGCACCCCCCCAAGCCCAGCCGCGCTTTCTTTGTCCTTCTGTGTCCTGTCTCTTTACTTCTCGGATCCTGCGCCTCAGCAGGGCAACAGGGGACACCCTGTGACCCTGTAGGGCTTGACCCTACAGCTGGGGCCACTGTGGCCGAGGCCAGAGGAGCAGGGCTGGTGGAGGCAGCCTCTGGAAAGCGCCTGAGAAGTGACTGCTCTGGAAAGGCCCACGTGGCAGGCCACGATCAAAGCAAAACAATCAGGTTTCCTATTTTCATGATAGCATTTTGCTGACAATGAGTTGTAAATACTTGGATTCTATCTTCTAGATAAAAACACCACCTTCCAGGAAAGGGCACTCACGACAGGCTTGCCCCGTTCCCAGAGGAGAGGGTGGATGAGGCTGGTGTTTCCACATCACCATTGGAGGACGGGCCTGAGTTCTGCTGTGGGCGGTCCTATGCAGTGGGCGGTCCTATGTTGTGGGCGGTCCTATGCAGTGGGCGGTCCTTGCTGAGGGTGGTCCTATGTTGTGGGCGGTCCTATGCTGTGGGCGGTCCTATGCTGTGAGAGGTCCTATGCTCTGGGCGGTCCCATGTGGGCACTGGTGTCCTGGGCCCTGTGAGCTCCGCAGGGGTCCAGGGAAGGAAGCCGCGGGGTGCACACTCCCACGCAGGCACTCCAGGACAGAATGCAGAAGGGGGCACGAGACAGTCATCCTGGCACAGCCCATAGGAGGGAGCTGAAGGGACAGCCTGTGCCCTGCGATGGGCTTCCTAGGAGCAGGCAGGGAGGGTACCCGGCGCTAGGCCTGGTCCTCCAGCTGCGCCACCGCCTGCTTCAGGTCCTGCACAACGAGGTCCACCTCGGCCCTGGTGGTGCTTCGGCCCACGCTGAGCCGGAGCGCGTTCCTGGCCACATCGAAGGGGACGCCAGAGTTCAGCAGCACTGGGGATGGCCTGGGGGCAGGAGAGATCGTGCTGCTGCTGAGGGCTCAGGGAAGAGGCACAGCTCCTGCTGCTCTGGGCCACTCCCCAGTGGGCTGTGCCCACCCAGGTGCCTGCCTCCCCGCCTGACACCCCCCTCCTGCTGAACTACCCAGACCAAGCACACCCCTAAGGCCACCTGAATCAAGGTTCAGCTCAAAGTCGCCCCCAGGCAACGCTACCCCTCCTGCACTGAGCACCGGGCCCAGGAGTGCTCCTGTCCTTGAGGGGTCTGAGTTCTTGGAGAACACTCATGCTGACTCAGACAGTGCCTCACCCGCGGGGCCCACCTGAGCCACTTGGTAACTTCATGGCACCCAGCATGCGGCTTTGCAGACACTAGGGACCCAGCCAGTATTTAACCATGGAACAGATAACCGCGTTGGGGCATCCTGAAGCAGGGCTGTCTGAGGCTCGAGCTGTGGGCTCTGCTGAGGGGCCTGCCCTCATCACAACCAGGCCCCTGCCCTCCCCTGCCCTCATCTCACCCAGGCCCCTGCCTCTCCTGCCATCACACCCGGGCCCCTGCCTCCCC
>PVKV010031752.1:0-20634 GCA_004027835.1 Alouatta palliata | reverse complement strand
GGCTGGAGTGCAATGGCGCGATCTCGGCTCACCGCAACCTCCGCCTCCTGGGTTCAAGCAATTCTCCTGCCTCAGCCTCCCGAGTAGCTGGGACTACAGGCACGTGCCACCATGCCCAGCTAATTTTTGTATTTTTAGTAGAGACGGGGTTTCACCACGTTGACCAGGATGGTCTCGATCTCTTGACCTCGTGATCCGCTCGCCTCGGCCTCCCAAAGTGCTGGGATTACAGGCGTGAGCCACTGCGCCCGGCGGTAAGCGATTTCTTAAACAATACCCATTCCAACCTAATTCAGCAGAGCACCCTGCACAATGGTGGTCTTTTTCTTGATGTCTCTGGCTAATGCTGAGGTGTTTTTGGCTGGTTCACACTCACAGTGCTGTCTTCACACTGCTGTTGGTGATTCTAGCAGCTGCTCCATTGCCAACTATCGCCCCATGGTTTTGTTGGGGTAGAGCAGTTCTCTCCTTCCGTTACCTGCTCCCACCTGCCCCTCCTCTGCTGTCCTAGAAGGAACTAAATTTAGAAACCAGATTTCCAGGCTTGAAAAATTAGGAGCCTTTATTTATGTACTGTATAATAGTAATACTTTACAATTCTAAAATACATTCAGTTTTTAAAATACTTTCACCTTATCTGTCCCTGTGAGAAAGAGACTGCGTTTTTATGGTCTTTGTTTTCTAGGTGAGGAGACTGAGGTTCAGGGAAGTAACAGCTAGTTAGTGTCATGGCCAGGAGGAGCGCCCTGGTCTCAGGACTCCTGGCCTGGTCTCTAGTCCTGTCTCTCCACTACTCATCCACACCCTCACCACATCTGTCTGTCTGTCTGTCTGTCTATCTCTCTCTTACCAGCAGGGCTCACCCCTCCTTCCACACCCATCCCTACCAGCAAAAAGACAGATAATGGCAGTTGACAAAGGAATTAAAAGTCACCATGGTCTGGTTTGGGGAACAGTATTTTATCATGGCCGGGACCTCTCCTACCCACGTATTTCTTGAAAGCAGTGGGGCCTGAGGGAGAAGAGGGCCACGGAGCCAGCTGCAGGCAGCCTGCGCAGAGGGCTTCCCCAGCTCTGCGGTGAGTCTGGTCCACTCTGTCCACCTAGCCCAAAGGCAGCCTCCTGGACTGGGAGAGAGGCTTCTCAAGGCTGCTTTCTTTGCTACTTGGGGTTTATAGGAGGGAGGGAGGTCTTTTTCTGTCTATATCCAGGTGCGGGTGCACAATAATGGGCAAAAGGGGACTCAAACTCTTTGGGCTTTCCAGGCTTTCCTGTGCCCTGGCAGTATTTCAGCTGTTTGAAACTGGAAGATGCCTGTGTTCTCACTACAGCAAGAATGCTTGGGCTGGGAGAAGTGCATCTCTCTGCGGCTGACCAGTAGTTTACTTTGTGCCTTGTTAGCATTTATGAGGATTTTCACCTCCCCTCTCTGCCCTGTTATCTAACCCAAGCATTTTAATGATCATCATAAATTCAGGCTGCTTCATACCAAGGAGGGTTTTTCTCTTTGGAGCAATGTAAAAGAGGATGAGATTGTGCAGAGACATTTTCTTTTCAGAAGAATTCATGCAAACAAAGAAATTACATTCTTCTGGTTCTGTGTTACTAGCACCTTTCTATGATTTTTTATGACATTTTATGATGAAAAATTTGCAATGTTTGCAACACCTGAGCATAGCTACTGGTTCCTAAAGTTGTCTTCCATAGAGGATTGAAAGCATAAAAAGAGCATCAGTGTTTCTAATAACTCCTCACAACTTGTGATGGGGAAGTAGGCTCTATGGGTGTTGTCAGTGAGCAAATTGGTTTATGATTTAAATTTAATGAGGAAAAGTCATATGACTGGCAAAAGATTCAGTGATTTTGTTTCATAATTCTCTGTATGATTTGGTCACAGAGATGTGGGACAAAGGATATTTTCTTACAGGAGAAGCTGTATAGCTCATTTCCACTTACTTGTGAGAGCTTTGGTTTTCTGTGGCCATGCTGTTCTGGTAGTGTATTTAAAAAAAAAAAAAACATGTAGCTAGATAGACTTCCTCCTATCCTTCAGGGTAGACTGGTTCAAAATCTATTACTAGACTATCATGATAGACCAAGAAACCCTCACGTGTGAATTCATCATTATATAAAAAGACAACTCTTTCAAGGGGTTGTCTTTTTATACTGGAATGTCTTCATTAATCAACTTGGATTTGAGAATGGCCTCTCAAATAGTGCTCTGGCCAAAGGAAAAATTTTCTGGTTTTTCTTTCCTTTTAATTGTGCCTTTAGATTTTGAAATAAAATGAGGAAATCATGAAAATGTGGAAACCCTTCACTTCTCCACACGGGCACTTTTACCTCACATTTATCTGTTGATATGTTCTGTACTAGCCTAGGTGCTGCACATAAACCTGTTTAATTGCAGAAATGAAACCCAAGCAAACAACAAATAATCTTTGTTTCAGCAACTCCCAAGGATTCCAACAGTCTCAAAGCAAGACCAAGATCCAGGTAGTGTTTGTTTAATTTCTGCTTTAATGCCCTTTGTGCCCTGCCCCTGCCTAGAAAGAAAAACCACAAACCAAAAACCCAACCCATGATTTCCTCTTCCTTTAGGTGTAAAGCTTAGGATATGAGGTATTTCACTCATGCATGATCGTGATGGGAATGTGCAGTGATGCTGGGAGCCTTGGTTTATGTATTCATTAGTGCTAGAAGGTGGTGGCTAATGCCCTATGGCCCCTCGATGTGAAGTGGATTGTGTGAGATGACCCACTTGTTGCAAGATGATAACTAATAGGGGGAAGTAGATTTGGAAAGGGGAAAATATGAGTAAGGTAATGAACATGGAAATTTGCTGTCATGACAAGGTGAACACCAAAAAAGTAAAAAGTCTGGGTAATAAAATCTAGAGTAGGGAAAGAAAATGCTTGTATACTTGTGATAACTTCAGCAAAGCTTGCAGCTTCAGGTGAGCAATGCTTATGGTCTGTTAGAGCCTGTCTTAGTACCCCTTCTCGGCTTCACATTTTTTAAAGAGGCTAGTAAAAGAGAGAAAGCCAGTAAGGCAGAGCTGTGGTTGATGTGAGACTGAGAAAAGAGGAGCAGAGGGGAAATACAGACACTTAATAGAATTAATCCATCAAGGAAGGGAAATGCTTTTCACTGGTAGAACTGCAGTGTAGGGATACCAAGGATACCATGCATGTGTTTTCTGTTTTGCTTTGGCTGTTAGTGACTTTTTTTCCCTCCTTTGCCTACTAGACACAATCCTGGAAAAGTAAATTTAAGTCTGATCGTATTTTATATGCTTGAAATACTGATATTTAAGGAACTTCATCTCTTTGTAAGTCAAAGAGTTACCCTTTAGTTTCTATCTGCATTTTCCAAATTGGAGTTTTGTTTCCTTGTTTATATAAGATACAGATATCTATATTTTTATATTTATCAATATTTAAAAACAGTACAGTAATTCATTTAGGTAGGAAGGAAAGGTGTAGGCATTCTTTTTCTCTGTGGTCGACACATTTACTCATCCTTTTTTAAAGGATGAATAGATCTTTTACAAACTAGTCTGTACTAGTTTTGGGATATGCTTTCTAGTAGGAAATGCCTTTGAATTGGAGAAATCTTCTATGTGTACTATGTTAACCATAAATAGAACTTCAAAGTTTTAGCTTCTGCTGACTTTCTGTCTCCCAGAAAGCCAGTGAAATTGTAAAATCTCATAGCCACATACTCTATTATTAATGTGTCTGGCTAAATTTTATATATTATCCTTTCAGAGATTGCTCTTTTTGTCTAATTTGGATGATTTTATTTTCAGTACTTCCCACTGGGAAAATCAAGAGATTTGAATTATTTTTATCTTCCTTTTTGAATTAATAAATTTTTGTAGAAATATAAGGGAAAGAGAGAAAATCACCATTCTAACACCACTGCATTCATCATTTTGTTAACTCCTTGCACATTTATGTTTTAATTGGTTGCAGCTGTCATGGTTATACAGTCTCACTTTTTTATATTCAGTAACTTTCCATATGAAGATATAAACATACAGGTTATATATGAAAATAAAATGAAGATGAGGAATATGCGCTATGGGATTGTGTGCTTAACTATGTGCATGCACACACATTATTTATACACACATTATTCTTTTTTGAATGAAAGATGTCACTACAGCTATATGTGGCATAGAAAGTTCTTTTCATTTCTAGCTAGTGTCTCTAATTGTCTTTTTAAAGTGAGTGTTTCTATTTAAGAACCTTGTCCGTCTGTATCAGTTCCCTTTGATTCTTGTTTAAAGTGTCAGAGTGTTCTTTCTTGCTAGTTTCTGCCTGACTTTGCCTTGCCTGTCTTGCCAGTTAGGTTATAGGGACCACCCCAGAGCACGTCACATGCCATTATGGTGGCTTTATTAAAGTTGCAACCTTCTAAGACAGACAAAACCCTCAATTACCACAATGAAACCTTGAGAAACTTACTCAGGAAAATAAAAACTCACGATGTCAAAAACAGCTCTGTCAAGAACTGAAGGGGTGTAATAGTAATTGATAGATTCTAAATTCCTAAATGCTTCTCTAATAGCTAAGTATAAAGAATGGTTTACAGAGGTTAATTTGTCTCTAGGACGTACCTCTGACTCAAAGGTCATTTTCTGCTTTGACATGAAGTTCGTTGAGAAGCTGAATACAACAGATGTGTGTATCTACATCTCAGGGCCTTTTCTTGATCATCATATTGGGATCCTGTCCTTAAACCTATTCCCAGGCAATAGACCAGTGTGTGGATTTGAATTGAATTTGGAAAGTAAGTAGATCTCCAATAAATATTCTAGTTGCTACCACCAAGGTATTTCCCCCCGGACTCATAGGCAGTATGAGAACATTTTAAAAATGGAATATAGAAACAGAGATTGGAGTTTGAATCAAACTGTGTAACTTTCTATCTGACCTTTTGCAAGTTACTTAGTTCCTTTTTAAAAAAATGATATTACTGGAGTACAGTCTCAGAAGTTGCCCAGTTAATTATGCTTTGTTATAGATTGAGGAAGAAGGTTAAAATGAGGCTTTTGCTTTCTCAGGGCAAGACAGGCTAGACCCCTCAATCTGATTGAGTGTGTTTTCCTTTCCTAGCTTCATTTATGGAATATTCCCTTGAACACTGGATTCTTACCCTCAGCTTATCTGTCCCAATTCCACATTAGCCTGTCATCACATTTGCAAGTGAACAGGAGAAAAGTTCTCCCATCAGTTTATAGCATGAAGCCCTTCTGTTACAACATGGAAATGCCTGAGGGGCTCCATGTTATTAACAATTCCAAACTAGAAACAGATTTGAATTTACACAAGGTTTTTTTTGGGGGGGAGGGTCGATTTAGGTCTAAGGTATAATAACAATGAGATTAAAAAAGATCCCAATTCATGGTTGGATTTGGACAATTATTGTACACAGTGACATTCAATGGATAATAGAATTTATGGCTGCTTTGGTAGCTCATCGGTTCTTTGTAGTTACTTTGACTTTGGGGGTATTTTCCATTTCAACCCAACTTCAGCGAGTAAAGCTTTGCTATTTCCCTTCTGACTTTCCCTTATTTTGCTACAGATCTTACTCTAGCACCTCCATAGAAGAGGCCATGAAAAGGGGCGAGGACCCTCCCACCCCGCCACCTCGGCCACAGAAAACCCATTCCAGAGCCTCCTCCTTGGATCTGAATAAAGTCTTCCAGCCCAGTGTGCCAGGTGAAGTGCCCCTTGCCCTTGACCCCTTCCATTTCCTGTTGGAGCCAGTGGATGGGTGTCTGCCAGAGAGGCCTCTGTGAGTCTGAAGAAAGGGCCGACCTGGCAGTTTCGCATCCCGTGAAGGTCTTCATGTGGCTATGGTATTCTTGGGAGGGAAAGCAATTCTAGACACATATATAGCTCATGTGTCTGGAGCCTTGCCCACACTTGTTATGGATCAAGAATTGGGAAATTCTCTACCAACAGGATAAAAACGCTTCACCCCCATGCAGTCTGCTGAGTGTGTGGCTGGGGTCTTATTCTCTGCATCACTGGTAATTTGTAAACAAGATAGATCACTGTCTGTCATTTCCTCAGATGCTTGAGTGGTTCTTCTATGAAAGATCTTGGAGACTGAGGCCTAGCCAGAGCCGTCTCCTGCACTTTACACGTATGGAGAAGATCTTGTGTCCTGTAAGATTTAATGCTGAGGGGGCTCTGAATCTGACTGATGGTTGGGTGGTTGGTGGAGGGTCCTAGGGAGAGGGCCGCTTCAGGTAGGCTGCTCTGGGCTTCTGGGGATGGGATGTTCTTGAGCCAGCAGCTGTGTAGCTGGGCTGGAGGTGGGGGAGGACAGAGGGGCCCGGTCTGCTGCCCTGGTTTCCTGTGAAGTAGGAGATAAACTCCTAGGGAACCTAAGGAATAGAAGATGAGAGACATGCCTTTGCTTTAGTGAAGGTGATAGGATACAGTGCTGTCCCAAGTGTTATTTTGGGAGCAGCAAGGGCCTTTCCACTGACTCATGCAGGCAAGCTATAAATACAATGATTTCCTGGAACTTTTTCTCTATCTATGTGCATTTTAAATCAGGCCAGCCTCAAATGCTAGTGATTTGCAGATTATTATCTTTTCTACTAAAGCAAGAAAAGACTTTCCTTGGCTCACACATTAGCGTGACCTGTGTGTCTGGGCAGAGCTCAGCATGCTTTATTTGTTCTAATAAAGTACTCTCCTCACAGTAAAGTTATAGATTGTTTTTTAATATACTAGAATCTGGAACTCTCTATCAAATATAATTCTCTGCCATGAGTTCATCAGACAAAAATTTGCCTTGAGTTTCCTCTCATACTTTGATCTGAATTCCGGCATAAATTTCATAGTTACTGGTATTTAGGGTGGAAGTAACCACAGGTGATGATGCTATAAAAATTTCACATGGCTAGGGGATTATGAACTGGAAGATTTTCCTATGGATGCAAGAAGATTAAAACAATCTGTGCAGCTATCTCAATACCTTTCCCTTGCAAGGAGGGCGGCTGGCAATGCTCACACGTCTCTTTCAGGTCCTGTGACCCAGTAAGGAGATGCCAGCTGTACTGGAGAATTGACATGCTTTATGACATTGCATCACATAGTGGATGAGACAAAACTGGATTTGGAGCTCAGCTCAACTGCTTATTCACTGTTTGATTTTCAGCAAGTGGCTTAATGTTTGTGCATCTCAGATTCCTAATCTGTACAGTAGAGCCAATACTCCATGGAGTTTTAAGGTTTTGATGAGATAATAAACATAATCCAAATACAGGTTGAGCATTCCTTATCCAAAATGCTTGGGATCAGAAGTGTTTCAGGCTTTGGATATTTTTTGAATTTTGTAATATTTGCATTATATGCTTATCAGTTGGGCAGATAATAAAAAAATCTGAAATGCTTCAATGAGCATTTCCTTTGAGTGTCATGTTATCACTAAAAAAGTTTAGTATTTTAGAGCATTTGCGATTTTGGATTTTTGGGATTAGGGATACTCAATCTGTAGTACTGTATTTGGCCCACAGGCCTTAGTAAGCATCTAAGGCCGAAATTCCCGTGGCCTGCAAGTATCAAGAATTTAATACCTGAAATGGCAAGCCTCCACCAATGAAGATAACACCCCGACTTCCTTGACACCTAGTGGACAATTCTGTGATTCTTCCTACCCAGTTTCTCAGAAGGCCCGTGAAAAGACTGAACCCCAGTTACCTGCTGTATTAACCCCGTTCATTAATGTACTTTTTCTTGTCTTGCCTCCCTCCTGCCCCATCTCACTTTCCCCTCACTTGAATCATATACCTGTTCCAAAGACCCTATGTCAGGGGCTTCTTTAGGGGAAACCTGAAATAAGACAGCTTTCTTTGATATCTCCGTGTCAGTGTGACTTCAAGATGAAAAGTATTTTGGTTTGATAATGCCCTGATGAGGTCCCTTGTGGTAGGGCTTGATAAATCTAAGATTTAGACAAAGATAGCTAGGTAGGTGATGTCTGTGTTCAATAGCCTATTTCCATTGTCTTTTCAGTACAAAATTATACAAATGAAATTTTAATGAGCAGTTTAGATTTATCACATGAAGAATAGAACATTTCTGCAGTATGAAAATCTGGTGGTATAATTGCATCTACTTTATTTATTTTCATATTGGTTAATTCTCACGGGAAAGTGTAAGGGTCTGTCTAAATTATATAGAATTTTAATGTATTGCATATTGCTAGAAATTAATTATTGAAATGCTGACAAAACAGAAATTCATGAAATAGAGCCTAAACCTACCAGAAGAGTCAACTCACTGAGAATCATGCAAACATGTAGGCATCCCTTTGCTGCACTTACTTTATGTGTCACTTTAGATAAATGGGATCACACTAGGCTTGCTGTCCGGTGTGTTGATCTTTCCAATTAACTATCTTTCTATTTCATATAGAAGATTGCACCATTCCCTTTAAGGTCTGCATGATATGGATATACGATAGTTGACTGTGCTTTGATGGAGAGATCTTTCTCTCCTCCTCTCTGCCTTTTCTCTTCCCCATACTTTCCTCTCAAGCTCACCTACTACCCCATGACCTCACCCCCTATTCCTTTCTCACCCTTGCAAACAAACCTCTCCCTCTCTCCACCCTGCCCCCTGTGTCCTCTTTATGCCCCTCTGTCTATCTCCTCTCCCACCCTCTGTTTCTCTTTTTGTCCTTCTCCCCCCTCACTCCTCCACAGGCATGAGCCTCCCCTCAGCCTCGCCTTGCCAAGTCCCCCACACCGCCACCTTGCTCTTATGATATAAATAAGGGAGAGGTTATTAATGATTTCATGTCCATATCTTTGTTTCATCATCTAATTATTTTCTTAGGTTAAATCTTGTTGGTTGGAATTGCAGGGTCAAAGATTGTAGATGTTTAAAGTGTAGCTATATGTTGCCAAAGGGTGAGGTGGAAAACCTGTCAACTTACTCCATCATTAACACTGTCTAAAAGTGTTTCCTCACAATCTCACCAACACTGCTTAATATTTGTCTTTTTAATCATTATCTATATAATAGGCAAACAGTTTCATGTCCCTGATTCCTAGTGAGGCTGAACATCTTTTTGTATTGTTATTGGCCGTGAATATTTCTTCTCTTATGATTTTCCTGCTCAGAAGGCTCGGCCAACTTTTGTTGCTACATCTCTCTTTGCCTAGCCATGGGGACCACTTGTTTCTTCTTCATTTTGCCTAAGAAGTTCTGGACCACTCTTCTGTCAGGCACTTGGGAAAGTGAGGGTGGCCACAGGGAAGCCTTCCTCACCTGCTGCTCTGCTGGTCCTTGTCCCTCCAGCTCCCCGCCTCCATGTCCCCTCCTTCTGCCAACTTTGTCAGTAAAGACAGACTGCCTGGGGCACCCTGTTTATGACAATAGAAGAATAAGGAAAGGTAAAGAAAAGAGGGGAAAATAATGTGAGATGAAGCAAGATATGGACTTGAGTTGAAAGGGAAAGATGAAATGAGGCCCTTGTTTAATAAAATGGGACTCACGGGATTATGAAAAGCAGAGTGATTAAAGCTAAGGTGCTGAGACAGAGTGGCTCAAAGTGGAGTGATGTTGTGGAAAGGAAATAGGATGGAGAGAAGATGGAAAGAAAAAAGATAAAAATGAAGAGAAAGATGGGATGGTTGTTATATAGGAGTGATGTTTATCCAAAGGAAGAAGCAGTAAATAGAATAAAAAATTGTAAAACCAAAGGAAGGAAAATCCACAGACTCTTGTTGTATGATTCAAGTAGCATTTAAAGGAATAGCTTAGAAGTAGGTGGCATTAATGCCTTTACATTTATGAAAATAGGTAACATGATATGGGGAAAAAGAACAAAGGGCTGATTTAGAATGTAAATCTATAAAAATGAACAAAGCCAACTTTGGAAATATAGAACAGTTGCCTTCAGCTTTAGTATCTGTAAAGAGAGTATGAATGTGTGATTTATAGTAGCCTAGGTGATCCCGGGGCTCTAGGTACTGGCATCAAACCTGAGGCATGTGTTTTCATAAGGAGAAGTGGATATACTGTGATCACTGTGTGTAACAGGGAGATCACCGTTTGTTATAGCTGACCCAGTTCTTGGAGCCATCCGCTTACAGTCCCACACAGCTACTGTGTTTAACAGATAGTAAAAATGTGCAAGAAAGTCTAAGTCAGTGATAATGCAAGTATGCAAAACCTAGAGGCATTAAGACCCAGAATTTGCTAAGTGATGTTTGGATTTTATAGCTCTGTATTTATAGCTATGAAGCATCTTTTATTACTGAGATTCCTGTAAGAAAAATCACACTAAGCCAGTACCTAGCCTCCTTTTCCTCAATGAAACAGTTATTTTCATGAGGTGATTTTTTTTTCATAAAAGAGGTTTCTTCTGTCCATGGAGTCAGTCAGAACTACCCCTCTCATCCACTCTTGATTCAGACCTGCCTCCTCCAAAGCCATGCCTGAGGTTCGTAGCCTGAGGTTTCCATGGTAACAGTAAAAAGCCTTAGTTCTGCGTTGTTCCAGTCATTGAGCATCCACCTGGTAGAAGTGGGGGGGCAGAGATGGTGTGGAGGAGACATAGCCATTTTTTTCAAGTTTCAGACCAGGCACTTTCATCATTTCCTCTCAAATCTAGCTGGGGAGGCCTAGGCCCATGGATAGACCTAGTTGCCAGGCAGCTGGGAAATGTAGTTCTTGGTAGGGCAGCCATTTCCCAGTAATACCCTTCTTACTGTTAAAAAAAAAAAAAAAAAAAAAAAAAAAAAAAAAGGAGAGAGAATGTTGATGGTCAGCTTCTTTTTTCTTTTTAACCACACTCCATATGGCCAGATACATTGAGATCCAAACATTAAAACCATTGTGATGGCTGAAAAGAACACATGTGGGGCTAGTGTCTGACCATAGGTAGCTAATTTCCCCGTCTCTGCTTTAGATATAATAACAGCTTATTCCTTGTTTAAGAAACTATAGTACATTCATCCTATGGAATTGTATGAAGCTGTTAAAAAGAACAGGTACGTATACTACATGGAGAGCTATCTCAGATAAATTAAGTGACAAAAGCATGGTGCAGAATGTGTACGTTTGTAAATGTGTGGGCAATTTCAGGATGATGCTAAAGAAACTGGTAATGATAGTTGCGTCTGGGGAAGGGAAACTATGACTGAGGACAGGACTGGGAAACAAGCTTACTTTGTGTTGAATGTCTATTTGTATCTTTTTGATTTTGGCTCATGTACAAATGTCACCTATTATAAAAAATTTGCTTTTCACTCTTTAGCTGCAGTGATGATATCTGAGAGTACCAGAGATGTCTTTCCTGCCTGAGTTTACCTATCTCAAACTTCCCTGCAATTCTGTATTCAGGGTATCTTTATGATCATCTGCTACCACCTCCTGGAATGCAGCTGAAATGACAGAAGTGTTCCGAGCACTCTTTAGAGCTGTGATGTATTCCTTCAGATTCCATTTCAGTGCCCTTCCAACACTGAGGATTAGTTCTGGAGGACCTCCCAAAGCTTACACTGTGAGATGTATAGTTGGGTAAAACGTCATGGTACGGGCTCTGTCTTAACTTGGAAGTGGCTGTGTTTATCGAGTGGCGAATTGAGAAGTCTTTCCTGGGTTTTCTACAAATGAATATTTGTTTCTGTAACTTAGGAAGTAGATAAACTCCTTGGGAGTAAGAAATATTCCTAATATCAAACTTACCTTTCAGGTTCTCTAAAAGGTGAATCTGGCCACACAAGCAGCTATGATCTTATTTATTTCCTTATTGTATTTTTCCTGTGAGAGCTGCTTGTTCCTTTTAAAATCTAGTAGGACTATGGGATTCCTGCCCACCGCCCCAAACTTTTGGGTCCATAGTACACAGCTAGCCAAGGGTTCAATTTGGCAGTCTGGGCAGTTTTTTTTTTTTTTTTTTTAATGAAAGCTTTATTGAGATGTGGTCTATATACTGTAAAATTCACCTTTTTAAAGTGCACAATTCAGTGATATTTAATATATCCATAGTGTTATATAACCATCAGCACTATGTAATTTCAGAATATTTTCATTGTCGCAAAAAGAAACTCCATACCTATTAGCAGTCATTCCCATTCCCCCCTTTTCTTCCCCGATCCCTTGGCAACCACTAATTTACTTTCTGTTTCTGTGGATTTGCCCATTCTGGAATTCTGTATTAATGGAATTGTATAATATGTGGTCTTTTGTGTCTGGCTTCTTTCACTTAGCATAATGTTCTCAAGGTTCATCCATGCTGTAGCATGAATCGATACTTCATTTCTTTCATAGCTGAATAATCTTTCATTGTATGGATAAACCACATTTTGGATATTTGGGTTGTTTCCACTTTTTAACTATTATGAATAATTCTGCTATGGACATTTATGTACAAGTTTTTCTGTAAACATGTTTTTCTTTCTCTCTTTTTTTTTTTTTTTTTTTTTTTTTTTTTTAGACAGAGTCTTGCTCCGTTGCCAGGCACCAGGCTGGAGTGCAGTGGCGCCATCTCAGCTCACTGCAACCTCCACCTTCCAGGTTCAAGCAGTTCTTCTGCCTCAGCCTTCCAAGTGGCTGGGACTACAGGCGCACGCCACCACGCCCAGCTAATTTTTGTATTTTTAGTAGAGACAGGATTTCACCATGTTGGCCAGGATGGTCTCGATCTCTTGACCTTGTGATCCACCCGCCTCGGCCTCCCAAAGTACTGGGATTACAGGTGTGAGCCACCGCGTCTGGCCTCTTTCTCTTAAGTATATATGTAAGAGTGGAATTTCTGGTTCATATGATAACTCTATGTTGAACATTTTCAGGAGCTACTGAACTATTTTCCAAAGCAGCCGTACCAATTTATTTCATTAGTGATGTATGGAGGATGGAGTGGGAAATGTTACTGTATTCTACGATCTTTATTTAAAAAAATGTTTGTAAAACTTACTTAAGTAATAGGCAAATACCTTCTTGTGTGTAAAACTGAAACATTATAGATACATACCTTGACCTCATTTCCTTCAAGCCCAGTGTCCCCGGAAGGAATGCCTCCTTCTGACATTTTCTAGCACATTTATGAATGTGATCTATGAGATCAATTTCATTTTTTTGTCTTTAATTTTCATTACGTTATGCATGTTTTCTTCATGCCTTTTTTTTTTTTTTTTTTTTTTTTTGAGATGGAGTTTCGCTCTTGTTACCCAGGCTGGAGTGCAACGGCATGATCTCGGCTCACCACAACCTCCGCCTCCTGGGTTCAAGCAATTCTCCTGCCCCAGCCTCCCAAGTAGCTGGGACTACAGACACATGCCACCATGCCCAGCTAATTTTTGTATTTTTAGTAGAGACGGGGTTTCACCATGTTGACCAGGATGGTCTCGATCTCTTGACCTCGTGATCCACCCGCCTCGGCCTCCCAAAGTGCTGGGATTACAGGCGTGAGCCACCGCGCCCGGCCTTTCATGCCTTTTTAAAATACATTATTTCTTGGAGATATCCATGTTATTACTTTTGTACTTCTTTTATAATTTTGTATTTCTTTTATATGTAGTCTGTATGCTGGCTACTGTATTAAAAACTATATTATGAAAAATTTCAAATTTATGCAAAAGTTGAGAACCTCCATCCCCATATTATTCTGAAGCAAACTAAAATATTATATAATTTTATATATAAACTTTTTCTGTATCTCTGTAGCAGATAAGGTCTTAAAAATACTTGAGCATGATACCTTTGTTATACATAACAAAATTAACAGTAATTCTTTAATATCATTTAATATTTGGCCAGTGTTCATATTTTCTGAATTATCTCAAGTATGTCTTTTTATACTAGCTTGTTCCAATCAGAATTCAAACAAGTGCTACATGCACATTGCACTTGTTTTGGCATATTTAAGTCTCTTAACTGATAGGTTCTTCTCTCAATTTTTTTTTCTCTTTTTCATTTATTCATTAATTCATAAAAAATAATCTACCCTGTAGACTATTTCACATTCTGTATTTTGCTGATTTTCATCCACCTCCTGTATTTCCTATAAACTGATAGGTAGGTCTAGGCTTGATTAGAATTAGTTTAGATTTTTGACAAGAATACTTCTTAGAGATGCTGTGTACTTCTTACTGCACCATATTAAGAGATCTCTAGTGTCTAATGCCTTTATTTTTGTGATGTTTGATTGATTAGTGGGTTTACATTATATTAGCCTGATCCATGTGTTATGATAAAGATTCCAGCGACATTTCAAATAATGGTTTTATCAGCTATCGATCATCATTGCTTACATCCAGTGGTGTGTCAGCAAATGTTTAACAGCTGGCCATTTGCCAATTTTTATGGTGTAAACACTCCTGCCATGACTAATTTCATTCCTACTGATGGGTTACTGAAAGTGGAGTTGTGAACAGATGCACACAGTTGGCTCTTACAAGCTGACATGAGCTTTTCCAGCAAACCACTGCTTAGATCCATTATTTCATCGATAGTTGTAAAATGGTGATACTCTGTTTTATTTTTTCTACCTTTATTAATTGGGACTATGGTTTATGTAAGTATTTTCATATTGTTGGACATTTAGTTTGTGACTGTTATGAAACTTGTGAGCTGAAGGAGATCATACGACAATATGATTCTCAGTACATCAATAAATTCTTTATATGCATCTGAATTTGTAGAATTATATGAAAACTGAAATAGACTTCAGTAATGGTGAACAGAAAAGTGTCTTATTTAGCTGGCATTTAATGAGTGTTTACTGGGTACTTGGCAGTTTGGAAAATTCCAAGAGAAATATGGATGTGCCCCCAAACTCTGCTAATCAGTGTCACAGTTATGTGTGACTGTGAGAAGGGTGCCAAGTTTGGGTGGTTGCTAACTAGAATGATCAGTGGATTTGTGGGCAGGGGGTGCCCAGGGCTGGTGAGCTAAACTTTGAAGGACATGACTTTGCAGTCAAATCCTTTTGATTCTTTTTTGACATCTGTCTTGATTTACTTCTTATTACTAGTTTCCTGGAGTCTGCTGTAGTAGCCTCAAATCTGGCTTGCTTGCTTTGTTCTTTCCGTGATAAAGCAACCGAATTAATTTTCTGCAAACACAGCTATGATCACCTCCCTACTCAAAATTCTTCAGTACCTGCTATGTAAACACCAAATATCTGGTGGAACCGAACCCAAAGTCATGTGATTATATTAGCGCAGTAAGGGACACAGTACTGTGGCCTGGAGTGCCTGGGAGGAGTGTATTACAGGAAGGAAGTAGAGACTGGAAGATTCAAGTTGGCTGACTGGCCAAGAAAAATGAAGACTGATGGAGAAGGGGTTTGTAGACCATGTCCTTGGGAAGTCTTAGGAGGACAGTCCCATTAGGGTGGTAGGGTTAAGCCAGATTGCAAAAGGTTGTGGCATAAGCAAGGAACTTTGGTGTGGAGAAGTTGTCATCACAGTCATTTTGAAATGTCTAAGGCTTAGCAGTTGGTCTAACTGTATGTCACATTTAAAAAAATAATGGTACTGGCCAGGCACTGTAATCTCAGCACTCTGGGAGGCTGAGGCGGGTGGATCACGTGAGGTCAGGAGTTCAAAACCAGCCTGGCCAACATGAAGAAATCCTGTCTCTACTCAAAATACAAAAATTAGCTGGGCGTGGTGATGCGTGCCTCTAATCCCAGCTGCTCGGGAGGCTGAGGCAGGAGAATGGCTTGAGCCTGGGAGGTGGAGGTTTCAGTGAGCCGACATCATGCCACTGCACTCCAGCCTGGGCAACGACAGAGTGAAACTCTGTCAATCAATCAGTCAATCAGTCAGTCAATCGGTAGGGGTAGAAAAGAGCCAATTCCAAGATGATAGACTCTTTTCGTAGATTGCCTTCCTCCTAACACACATTCGTATTTGCTTTTTCTCCCCCACCACATTATTCAGCTCTAATGAAAGTGTCATGGAAACAGCTGCTAGTGAATGAGTACTAACTAATCCTGAGAAAAAGATGTTTACTTCTTGAAATTTTAGTTTGATTTACCTTAAAACATACACAGACACACAACTAGTGATTTTAACCAACCTAAGGATTTTAATAGTAAAATTATTAGGAGGAATGCATTTATGTAAATGTAATATGAGAAAGGAAACTAGAAACCCGTCTTTGACCAAGATTCAATCTCATGCATTTTTGTCACTTAAGTCTGCCCATGTCTCCATCCAGGACCTAGTTAACCCTTATTGCGCATCCTATGGTACAAGAAAAAGGAGTTATTAGTAAACATGGATAAATTTTAGAATCATAAAGTGATAATGCTAAAAGAGACCTTGAATGTCATCTTGGCCAACTCTCACATATTACCAATGAGGAGACTAAGATCCAGGCAATATAAGGGCTTTGATCTCCATCAGAATCTTTTGAAGATGGGAAATCTTTGTTCAAATCTTTGTTGCAGCAGATTTGGTATCAGAGAAAGCAATCTACATTAAATTAATTTGGGAGGCACATCTTACTACTTTTCTACAGGCAGTAACACTAATTAATGTCTAAAGTTAAAGGATGTATTAAAGAATGAATATGGTAACTTTTGCAAGGGACTCTTTGTTTTTTTTTCTGTGTTTCCTTCTATGTGATTTAAAATGTTAGCAGATTTCTCTGAAGTACTTCAGGAAGAGGAAAGGAAGTTTTGCCTTCATAGATACTTGGTAATGTTAGGAATATATCTATTTTCTTGTTTTAATTTCAAAAATGAAGTTATTAAATCTCTAAATATAGGAAGAATATAAGATGAATAGTCTATTGAACATCTGGCTTCAATTATCAACTGTGGCCCATGTTGTTTCATATCTGTCATCCCCCCACATTATTAATTATACTTTTTTCTACCCTTAGCTTTGAAAATACTTTATTGAGGCATATAGATTATAAAGTTTATCCATTTTAAGTGAAAAATTTAATGATTTGTAGTTAATTTACCAAATAGTGCAGCAGTCACTATAATCCAGTTTTGGATCATTTTCAGCACCCCAATAATATCCCACATACCTGTTTACAGTTAATCTCCATGCCCAGCCCCAGGCAACCACTAATCTATTTTGTGTTTCTGCAGATTTTCCTTTCTGAGCATTTCATATAAATCAAATCTACAATATGGAGTGTTTTGTGTCTGACTTTGTTTACTTAGCATGATGTTTTTGAGGTTCATTCATGTTGTATCATGTATCAGTACTTAATTCCTTTTTATTGCTGAATAATATTCCATTATATAACTATATCACATTTTGTTTATCCAGTCTTCAGTTTGGCAGACATTTGAGTTGTTCCTACTTTTTGCCTATTATGAATAATGCTGCCATTAATATTTGAATACAAGTCTTTGTGTGAACATATGTTTTCATTTCTCTTAGCTAGATATATAGGAGTGGAATTGCTGGGTATGTGGCAAATTTATGTTTAACATTTTAAGAAATGGACAAATTGTTTTCTATAGTATATGTACCATTTTACATTCACATCAGAAATGTATGAGGGTTACTGTTTCTTTATATCCTCACCCACACTTATTATTATCTTTTTGATTATCCCACATCCTAGTGTGTGTGAAGTGATATCTCATTGTGCTTTTGATTTGTATTTCCCGATGAACAATGATGTTGAGCATCTTTTCATGTGCTTATTAGTTATTCCTGTATTTAATTTGATGAGATGTTGTATTAATCCATTTTCATGCTGCTGATAAAGACATACCCCAAACCGGGCAATTTACAAAAGTAAGGTTTAATTGGACTTACAGTTCCACATCACTAGGGAAGCCTCAGAATCATGGTAGAAGGCAAAAGACATGTCTCACGTGGCAGCAGACAGGAGAAGAGAGCTTGTACAGGGAAATTTCCATTTTTAAAACCATCAGATCTCATGAGATCCATTCACTATCACCAGAACAGCACAGGAAAGACTCGTCCCCATGATTCAGTCATCTTCCACCAGGTCCCTCCCACAACATGTGGGAATTATGGGAGCTACAAGATAAGATTTAGGTGAGGGCACAGAGCTAAGCCTTATCAGATGTCTACTCAAATCATACTTATTAAAAAAAACTGGGCGTTTGTCTTATTGTTGAGTTGTATATTCTGGAATTCTTTATATATTCTGGATACAAATCCTTTATTGGATAGATGATTTGCAGACATTTCCCCCAGCCTGTGACTTGTCTTATTCATTTTATTACTGATATGTTTTGAAGTGTGGAAGTTTTGAATTTAACATTACAAAGTTTAATGTGAAAATCTTTCATTTTTGGATTGTACTTTTGGTGTCATATCTAAGAAATCTGCTTAATCCAAGGTCTTGAAGATTTTCTCTTGTTTTCTTCTAAAACTTTTATAGTTTTAGCTCTTACATTAAGATCTTGAATCTATTTTGATTTAATTTTTGTATAAGGTGTGAGGTAAGGATCTATATTCATCTCTTCGTATATGAATATCCAATTGTCCCAGTACTACTTGTCAAAAAATACTCTCCTTTTCCAGTTGCCTTGGCACCTTTGTTGAGAATCACTTGTCTGTTAAATATAAGGGCTTATTTTTGGATGCTACATTCTGTTCTGTTGATCTATATGTTTATTTTTATGTTAGTACTATGTTGAATGTTTTTTAATGCAGGGGAGTAATACATAATCCTGCAAACAGGTAATCCCACGACTTAGAAGTCTAAATATTTGCTATAATAGCATATTTTTAGATAGCATGTAGTATCTTATTTACTTCATTTGTGGTTTTTAGCATATTCAGAAGCATCCTTTGAGCTCCTTGATGTAGCAGTATTTTTTTTGCTTTGAAGCCTTCTGTCATGCTTACTCCCTGAATGTAGAATCCTCTGTCTAGCTGTTTATCCTCCATATCTGCATTTTTTTGCTCTACCTACCCTGTAGGTTCAAAATGTGATACTGATTACAGCTCCATAGTAGCCTTGTGTCCTTGGCAAGGCCATTTTATTTCTCCGGGTCCTAATTTTCTCATCTGTAAAGTGAAAGAATCAGATTTGATCTCGCTACTTTTCTAAACTCAGTCATTAATATTTTCCTTGTTGAACAGTTACAATGCATGTGTAAGTTAATCTCTTTTAACTAGTGAAAAAGTATATTCTGTTCCATAGAGAATTAAATGAGCTTGTATTTTGTGGGGTGGTATGTGAGGGTTCATCAGGGGATAGAGGCAGGTATTTCTGGCAAGGTGTTCTTTGTTACATACACAGGTGTATATGACTTACATGCCCATTACTCTGTATGCCTGGGTGATCAAGGGATATGTATAAGATCATACATGCTTTTATGATTAGAAAGTAGAGAAAGAATGAACAATTTCTATTACAAAGAAATAGCCATTTTTATGAACTTGCCAAGAAGAGAAATGGTTCTTACTGATGAAATCCTTAAAGATAGGCATATGGCTCTTTACTTGATTGATTTTTTTTTCTTTTTTTTTTTTTAATAGGCTCAGTTTTTTATTTTATTTTTAATTTTTTAATTTTTATTTATTTTTTATTTTTTAATAATTTATTTATTTTACTTTAGGTACATACTATATCTGGCATTTCTCCCCATGTTATCCCTCCCCACCCCTCATTGTCTCTCCCCTACCCCCCCAACTGTCCCTGTGTGTGTTGCTCCTCTCCCTGAGTCCACATGTTCTCATTGTTCAACACCCACCTATGAGTGAGAACATACGGTGCTTGGCTTTCTGTTCTTGGGTCAGTTTGCTGAGAATGATGGTTTCCAGATTCATCCAAGTCCCTACAAAGGACACGAACTCATCATTTTTTATGGTTGCTTAGTATTCCATGGTGTGTATGTACCACATTTTCTTTGTCCAGTCTATCACTGATGGGCATTTGGGTTGGTTCGAGGTCTTTGCTATTGTACATAGGGCTGCAATGAACATACGTGTGCATGTGTCTTTATAGTAGAACGATTTATAGTTCTTTGGGTATATACCCAATAGTGGGATTGCTGGGTCAAATGGAATTTCTATTTCTAGATCCTTGAGAAATTGCCACACTGTCTTCCACAATGGTTGAACTAATTTATACTCCCACCAGCTGTGTAAGAGTGTTCCTATTTCTCCACATCCTCTCCAGCATCTGTTGTCTCCCGATTTTTTAATGATTGCCATTCTAACTGGCATGAGATGATATCTCACTGTGGTTTTGATTTGCATTTCTCTAATGACCAGTGATGATGAGCATTTTTTCATATGTTTGTTGGCCTCATATATGTCCTCTTTTGAAAAGTGTCTGTTCATATCCTTCGCCCACTTTTGAATGGGGTTGTTTTTTTCTTGTATGTTTGTTTTAGTTATTTGTAGATTCTGGATATTAGCCCTTTGTCAGAAGGGTAGATTGCAAAATTTTTTTTGCCAGTCTGCGTCTTTTGATTGGGACGTTTAGGCTATTTACATTCAATGTTAATATTGTTATGTGTGAATTTGATCCTGCCATTTTGTTACTGGCTGGTTTTCTTTCTCATTAGTTGACTCATTTTCTTCATTGCATTTTTGGTCTTTGCCAACTGGTTTGCTTTTGCAGTGACTGGTACTTGTTCCTTTCCATGCTTAGTGTTTCTTTCAGGAGCTCTTGTAGGACAGGTCTG